>SNQJ01S0061677.1:10017-41104 GCA_010110895.2 Picea sitchensis | reverse complement strand
TGAAGTGTTTCGACACTCCAACTCTCGGTATCTGAAACCTACACCAAAATGTGTTTTCCACATTTCCGCATTTCCGCATTCCTTGTGGTGAAGTGTTTCGACACTCTAATTCCCGGTATCTGAAACCTACACCAAAAGGTGTTTTTTGTATTTCTGCATTTCCATATTCCTTGTGGTGAAGTGTTTCAACACTCCAACTCTCAGTATCCGAAACCTACACCAAAAGGTGTTTTTCGCATTTCCACATTTTCGCATTTTGACATTCCTTGTGGTGAAGTGTTTTGACACTCCAACTCCCGGTATCTGAAACCTACACCAAAAGGTGTTTTTTGCATTTCCACATTTTGGGGATTATGTGATGAGTCGCCTCGACTCTCCATGTCATGAGATCTAAAATAGAGCTTGGCTTCTATAGCTCTGCTCTCCAGCTCTTGACAATGTGACCATGAGATGTGACCACTCTCCAATCAAACAAGCACTTCGCTCTCCAAATCAACGGTCCATGATCCGTGGTGATCGGATGACTATCCTCTGCCCCGAGACTTCATCCTTCAGGACTTTGGGGGAGTGATGAAGCTAAAAATATCAAAGAAAAACTCCCGAAGTGAGGTCACTCTTGCATCACTCGATGACGTGTCACGACCCAAGTGGCTACCATGTGTCACTCATAATTGTTATTTCCAGTGGCCTGAAATGCCAAATCAACTTGACACTTGTTGTTGTCTGATCGTGCCACGTGTCAATACTGACATAGTCTTCCACCTGTCCTTTTTGATGTGGTCTACCACATTCACCTCTTGGATATGATGACCCAGATCAAACCTTGATCCAATGGCTAGGATTATTTCGCAAATTCATGAGCCTTCATTGTGACTGATTCAGGATTTCGGTGTTTCGCATTTCACAACTTTGGGACTCCTGTGATGAAGAGTCTCGACTCTTGACTCCTCCAAATCCCAGTATCCGAAACTCCGAAATGGAGACTTTGTTGATGCGCCTGTTTCGGAATTCTAGCGTTTTGCATTTTGCAACTTTGGGACTCCTGTGATGAAGAGTCTCGACTCTTAACTCCTCCAACTCCCGGTATCTGAAACTCCGAAATGGAGTCTTTGTTGATGTACCTGTTTTGGGATTTTGTAAGCCCGCTTCTCCTATCACTTTAAAGAATGTGCAGGTTCTCCTGGATCCAACGATGGTCGGACCCCATGCTCATATCTAACACTCAATATCTATCCTCCATCTATGCGCTCGACCTATCTGAATTCAAATCTGACGATCATCGGGAATTCTCAATGGGATCCAATGATCACTGTCGCTTCTCCTCCTCAGTTTACACATCCTCCTGACTTGGAGTAATTTCTAAGTGTCAAATACCTCAACCTTTGATCTGTCTAAGATCCTGAGTATGTTATCTCTCTTGAGCTTTGGCAATGATTTAACCTCATCCCTGGTGCACACCTATGCGTTACATGAGACTTTGTGCTAATCCTTCTGAGCTTATGTTGTTCCTATTTTTCCATCGCTGCATACTCTGATCTTGCCATCAATGACAAGCACACTCTACCTATAAACATGCCAACAATCTCCCCCTTTGGCACTGATGGCAACCATGAACGACTTCGCTAATCTGTTTGGACCTCCAACTGTAGCATCCGGTTCGGGCTACTCCTTTTCTCCCCCTTTGACATCAATGTCAAAGAAAACATGCTCCCCCTGAGTTGTTGCAATATTTTTAGGAGGTATCAGATATTAAACCAGCACAAACTCCCTCTGACAGGATGGACTCTCTTATTTGAGGCCTGCAGAATATTTGTATCTAAACCAGAGTCTTCTCCTTCTAATTCTTGAACCTGTTCAACTTCATCTTCAACTGTGTCCTCTGTAGCAGACTCAATATTGCTCACCTCTCTTACTGGGACTCCATCATCCTTTTATTTTCATAACTGGATGACTCCCCCTATCACTGTTCTCTCTCTGCTTCTGATTGTTCTCCTCCTTTGTTTCTAAAAATATTAGCTTTCCCTAACAAGGTTTTTCCTCTTGTTATCTCTACAGAATGTCATGTATATAATTTTGTACATCAGAATGTTGTTGCTACGAATGTCGTTGTCCTACTTGAACACTGTGAAATTGTATCTTGTACTTTTTAAATAACCCTTGGATCTGCCCATTGATTCTCATCAATTTCTATTACTGCAAATTCATTTTTCTTCCATTATTCTAACAACCCAAGGCTTTTATGACCACATACATCACAAGGGAAAAAACACTACAAACATTCTCACATCTGCTTTTCCTTTTTACAAATGGAGGACCTGTATCAGGTTTGTTAGGAGCACTGATTTCTACCTTATTGAGTCCAATACTGGATTTGTCATTTGGTTATCTCTGACTATCCAAGATTTTATTCAGGGTCATGGAGTTGTTCAAGAACTTGATTTGGGTGTTTGACTTCTCAACCTTCAAAACTTTTTCTTCCAGCTTATGAAATGATTCTTCTCCTACTTCTTCCATGGGATAAATGATAACTAAACATTCTTTTATTGTATCTGAGTCTTCTTCTTTACTTGTAGGGGAGGATTCAACATCAACATTGTTGTTTTTCCTTATGTTTTTAGCCACCACTTGTCCTGAGTTTACGGACTTTATCTTACAGTCTTTGGAAAGGACCACCTCTTTACATCCTCTATCACACATTTGAATTACATTGAGAAAATTATGTTTCATCCCATCTATGGGAAGATCATCCTAAGAATATCCTTTTCCATTACTTAAACTCATGATCCCTTTATCCTTGTTTTTACCTGGTTCATCATTTTCAAGGATCACATTTCCTGTTTTGATTTTGCTTATAAGAAGAAGCCTATCCTTTTCTCCATTCATGTGCTTGGAACATCTACTATCTATATTCCAGGGGTTCTTTTGTCTTTGAGCCGACAACACTAATCCACACTGATCACTTTCTTTCTTCTTCCAAACCTTGACATTTTCAGCAGAGGAATTCAAATCTGATTTATAGTTCTTTAAGTGACAATCAACAGCTTTATGTCCATAGTTATGACGGATGTAGCATTCTAGTTCATTGATTAAAGAGTCAAAATGATTTTTATGCTTAACCTGTGTCCTTTTCCCAACCATCAAGTGATTTTCTTTGTAATTCTTCAGATGGCAGTTTGCAGCTTTGTGGCCAAAGTTGTGACAGTTATAGCATTCAATCTCATTGTTCAATAGGTCAAAGTTATTGTTGCAGTGGTGTCTACTCATTGACTATTTATTATTTCTTTGTTGTGGAAGATATTTATTCCTTGAAATCCTAATTGTTCATGTCTAAGTCTTAAGAAACAATTTACAGCTTTGTGACCAAAGTTAGAATAGTAGAAACAATATCCATAGAAAAAATCTTTTTACCTGGAAAATGGTTATCTTCTTTGAGAAAATTGATTTCTTCCATGCTGATGATTTCCTTGAGAAGGGAGTGTATTATTTCCTTGTTCTATAGATTTAGTTCTGGTACCTTTTTTTGTACTCCTCCTGGGCGGTTGATTATCTTCCTTTGTTTCTACAGGTTTGTTGTCGTCATTGGTTGTAGATTTGAAAAACTTGACGAAGTCTTTGTTGCTTGGATGACCACTACTTGATCCCTCTTCATAACCCAAACCTATTTTCAACTTTGGATTACTTTGTTGATTCATAATGGTGGCTAATACTTCTGAGGCTTTGATACTTGACAGATTATGATGATACAAGGCTTGAAACTTCTCCAACTCTTTCCTAGTTTTCACTACTTCTTATTCTAGAGCTTTATAGCTTGCCTTCTTTTCTGATAACTGTTGTTTCAGAATGTATTCAATTTTCTTTGCCTCTTCTAATTCCACTTTTAACAGGGAAAAGTATTCATCAGGTTGTTTACTATATTTCTCGAACTGTATCATCAATTGTTTTTGCTTTCTGTTCTTAATTCTGAGTCTGTCAATCTCTTCCAGTACACTGATCAGTTCTCCTTCTATATCAACCACAGCTTCTTCATCATTATCATCACTACCTGTGCTTTTATTATCATAATACTCTTTGGCTATAAGCATGAATTCATTTACCTTATCTTCATAGGAAGAGTCAATATCGGTGTCTTCTGAGGAGTCATCATTGTTTACACATAAACTTTTCTTTCTATCAAATCTTTTGGATTTGTACTTCTCTTCACCTTTAGAGTTCTTCTCATGTTTCTTGTGTGGACATTTATTTGCAAAATGACCTATCTTACCACAGTTGAAAAATTTGAAGGGAATCTTACCTTGGTACTTGCCTGATCCTTTCTTTAGTCTTCTCACGAATTTTGCTTCAATTTCATCAGGCTCAGAATATTCATTCTTATCTGCTTTAAATGATGCTTCTCTAGGGTGGAGTTTATCTGTAACTATCCTCATTTCATATAGGTCAACGTTCCTAGAATTTGATCAAAAGCCAAAGCCTATATCACAATTTCTTCTATGGAGATAAGACCTTTGGGTTGAACCTATTTTGTAGAGATCTCAAAATTTTCTATATAAAGAGGGTTCCTCAATTTTCACCAAAGTGCTTTCATTACATTACTAGTTCTTCAACTCTCAGAAAAATACTTCCCAATGGTTTCTTCTTCTTTCATCTTCAGTTGTTCAAACTGTTTTCTATAGGTTTGAAGCTTGGCTTTTTTTTTACCTTCTCATTACCTTCATAGCGCTAATGAGTTTGTCCCATTTCTTTGGCAGTATTAACATGCATCACTTTTACAAACTTCAGTTTTCTGAGTCCATTCAAGATAGCATTCATTACCTTAGCATTAAAGCTAAATTCTAACGCATCCTTGGAAGCTAGCACAACGGGATTTGCATGATGATCTCTACTACATCCCAAACATGACACCTAAAGGCCATTAGATGTTCTCATTCTAACCTTCGGAGAAGCGAAGTTTGTTCCATTGACAGAGGGACTGTGGTTGAATTTCCTTCATAGCTTGACATGTTTAAGCTCTAGGATCTACCCTTAGATAAAAGGGCCATTTCGATACCAATTGTTGGACAAGCAGGAGGGTGAATGGAGTTATTCTTGTATAAACAATTATGCTTATTTTAAACTCTTTATAGAGCATCAATGACAATCACAATATCTGAAGGAAGTAAACAATAGAACATTCAACATCATTCACACATGAGATACAGAGCGGATATTTTATTTCACGAGGAGCCATAAAGGTAAAACCTCTTCTTCTTTATATGATAGAAGTAATCTTTACGATTACATACATTATCGTACTTATGAGAACCAACCCATAATGAGGCTACAACCTGTTTTTGAAAGATACTACTTGCTAAGAGCACCAACTCTCTGGATTCTCTAACACCCACTAGAAATATACTTGATTCTTGGTTCTCCTTGCAGAGGCTTAAATCCCTAGTTCTCTAACTTACTAGAAGGAGCGTAACTCCTGGATTCTCTAGCATACTAGAGAGCACCAACTCATGGTTTCTCTAGCACCAGAAGGTACACCAACTCCTAAGGTTCTACTTCCAAGCGGATGGAAGCACCAACTTCAGGTTACGAACCATAGACACCTGTATATGAGAGAACCAATGTTCTCCCTTGCACCACTGGCCACTCTATGGTTTCTGGATGCAATGAGATGAAAGCTACAACTCCATGTGTGTTAGAGAACCCACTTGAACCTCGGGGTTCATGAGTCCTCCTACCACTTCAGACCATACAGTATAAATCTTTTCTCTTGAAACTTATTCACCGATATAAATGTCCCATTCAATGGCTTACAGGTCTCATCATTGTTCTACTACATTGCTCTTCTCTCCTGTATCAGTATCTCTCTACCTGCATCTTCTTACACTTTATGATCTTCTTCTCTTATCTACAAGTGCACCTCAACCCTCTTTTACTGTCTTTCGGCCTATGCATCTCTCATTCTTTGTTGTTTACGCATTTGTGCTTTTACTTTCTGTGTCTTATTTTTATTCTATGGTGCCTCTTTTGTGTATTTCATCTCCTCCCTGCAGCATGCCATTTCCACGTGTGTAATTCCTCTCTCTGATAGCCCCCAATCTCTTCTTTATTCTGCGTTTTTATACTCTTTGTGCATCTTGTGCATCCTCTATTCACAATGCCGCATGATCTCCTCATGTCGAGTGCTATGCCTAATCATCGTTACAACTCTTCAGCTTCTACGGTAGTTAAAACCCATCGCGTTCATCCTCGAAGCGTTATGATGAGGTCCTTATCTCTCAGATTGAGAATCTTCTCTTCTCATCACCGGTCGAGCTCATTCCCTCATTAAGTTCCGGGCTCCATGATCTTACATGCAATCAGCTCTAGCAGGGTAATCTTCATGCCACGGAAGATGCCTCAAGACTCTTCATCTTCGCAAGGCAATCATGAAGTCTCTTCGGTCCTCTGGCAGAAGTAATCCCGGTGTTTAGCGGTGATGACATTGTGAACCTCAAAATGCATCCAACAACTAAATGTAGTAGTCAGAGTCATGATTAGGTTAATAATGCTAACTAAATGCGTAGCGATCGATTAGCGTGAGAGTAATAGTAGTACGTTTGATCATATTTCAAAAGCTATCCAGCTTGGATTTGGATTACAAGCTCTGGAGTCTCATTTGATTTAGCCATTTTAGCATTTTGATTTTCGAACATTTTGGCATTCTGTGGTGAAGTGTTTGAAACCTCCAACTCCACGGTATCGAAGGCTTGCAAAAGGTGTTTTCCACATTCGCATTTCCACATTGGCATTCCTTGTAGGTGAAGTGTTTTCGACACTCAACTCCGTTATCGAAACCACCACCAAGGTGTTTTTCACATTTCTTCATTTGCTATTCCTTTGTGGTGAATTGTTTTGACACTCCAACTCGGTATCGAAACCTACACGAAAGGTGTTTCGCATTTCCACGGTATTTCAACATTACCCCGACATTTCTTGTGGTGAAGTGTTCGACACTCCAACTCCCGGTATCTGAAACCTACACCTAAAGGTGTTTTTCACATTACGCATTTGGGATGCGTGATCGATGGTACCGACTCTCCATGTCCTGACTCGAAATAGAGCTTGGCTTCTATAACTTTGCTCTGGCTCGACAATGTGACCATGAGATGTGACCACTCTCCAATCAAAATGGCTTGCGCCGCCCTCGGATCAGCGGTCCACTTGATCCATGGTATTCGGATGGCTATCCTATGCCAGGACTTTAGCTGGGACTTTGCAGGGGTATTGAATACAAACTCCACGAAACAAAACTCTCGGAGTGACGTAGCTCTTGCATCACTTGATGACGTGTCATGACCCAAGTGGCTACTAAGTACTTTCGATTGTGATTTCGGTGGCACGATACCACCGTCAACGACACTTGTCATTGTCACGATCGTGCCGCGTGTCAATGCTGATGTAGTCTTTCTATCGCTACGGCGTGTGCGCGTTCCACCTCTCCGTCTTGATGGCTAAATAAAACCTCGATCCAGCGGCAGGATTGGCCGCGCCGATTCGACCTTCATTGTGCGATTGAGATTTCGGCGTTTTGCATTCCTTGACTTTGCGACTCCTGTGTTGAAGAGTCTGAACTCTTGACTCCTCCAACTGGAGTATGGAACTCTGAAGTGAGACTTTGTTGATGTGCATTTTTGGGATTAGATGTTTTATTTCACTTAACTTTGGGACTCCTGTGATGAAGTCTCGACTCTTGACTCCTCTAACTCGGTATCTGAAACTCGAAATGGAGTCTTTGTTGATGTTCATTTTGATTTTGCAAAGCCCACTTCTCCTAGCACTTTAAAGGACATGCAAGTTCTCATGGATCCAATGGCCGGTTGGACCCAGCTCTCGAATCTAGCAGCAGAGATCGTCCTCCATCGCATGCTTTCGACCTATCCTATAAATTGATCTGACGTTCACCGAGAATTCTCAATGGGATCCAATCACTTCACTTCTCCTCAAGGTTACATCCTGAGTTGGAATAATTTCTAAGTGTCGAGGGCCTTGACCTTTAGTCAATCCTGAGATCCTGAGTATACTATCTCTCTTGAGCTTTTATGATAGGTTAACCTCGTCCACGGTACACCTATGCCATGCGACTACTGGCGTAATCCTCTTGAGCTTATGTTGTTCTTGTTTTGCCATGGTTGCTGCTCTTTCCATCAATGACAAACACACTCTACACATGAAGCATGCGCGTCGGGTTCCCAGGTAACTCACATCCACTCCGAAATAGACATCCTACAAAGCAAACAGTATGCCAACCTTCCTAATAGAGCACACATAGCAAGCAAACATGACCCTTTGAGTCCCACATCCAAACTCAGAACCATTTTACATTTGGTTCGTTTTGTCTTCCATGCTCGCACAATGCGCTTTAGAGAACCCCACTTTCCCAACAAGCCACCTCCCATGTTCTCCAATGTCTGAGCGTTGCGGTTAGTGGTCAGTCCTTCCTCCTTTGATATTTTTCCCTGAAAACCCTTCACCTTGTCAAATCCTCCAACTATTAAAACTTATGAAACCACACCAGGAAGATGAGAAACTTCCTTGCAGAGGGAAAGACCCGACACTACAGTAGATAAATGATATTGCTTTGAACCGATGGTAGTGGGATAAGGTAACTTCGCCAATGGTGTTAATGGCTCGTTTAAATTTGCATTAAGTGTGCACCTCCTACCATTACTCCTACAAAGCTTGTCCACCGATGAAAGGAAGCTCACCTGATCCCAAGGCTCCTCGTCATCCTCACCCAAGAGGGTGTTGACCTCACCATCCATACCTGCGTTCAACATTACCTTAAAACCACTTCCATCTCAATAATAAAACGTTAAACAACTGATGTTCCGACTCGTCGGGAATGAAAAAATAAAGAGGGAAGGTTAGAAGTAAATAATGAAAAGACAGAAGACCCGAGAAATAAATGACAAGGCACCTGTCAACTCAGAGTCTGTCAGTCTGGAAGCCAGAGAAATTAAGAAGATCTTCTACGCCTATCAATCAAAAAGGATAGTAAGCGAGAGGGAGAAAGGAGTCCAACCCGCTAAGTCTTGGGGTTTGAGAGCTTGACATTTAGCATTGGATAAGAAACTAGAAAAACTCTCCTAAAAAGACTCCCCCTCCAAAATCGCTAAAAAACTATAGTGAATAGTAAAGCCAACATAACCTTAGTAAACTCTTCAGCCATCCAAGGGAATCAAGAGAGTATCCTCGAAAAAAATGATCAACCTCCATGAAACCCGCAACTCATGGTTTGATTCCCACCTAAACCACCTTAAAAAACTAAGCTTGTCCAAGCCAGCTAGCTCATCTAATGGAGTTGATATTTTTTGTATGCTCTAAGTAATATTGATAATTTTAACAAAACATTTATGACGGTTTGAAATTTGGGACATTGATGATATGGTTAGGACATGGGTAAAATTTTGAATGGGCAGGTATCTTTGTGAAACGGTGCACCCTTATGAAATTATCTTACATGTGTACGTTGCTTAGGGGCATGAAACATTTATTTCGGCCGAAAGGCTGAAATGTTTAGAAGACTTACGGGCGAGAAGGCAATGCGGGATCATTGGTCATTTGGAACAGGATTTGTTGCAGAAAAGCCAATAGATCAAATAGACTTGCTAATTTTTATTTTTTAAAACTTAAAATCATTTATTTTATGATACCAAACAATAATGTAGACAAGTCATCGTTCTCTCTCTCTCTTTTTGGCTATTAGATACAGGATATAATTAAAAAACTTTACTTAACAAAAATTTGTTATTCCTTGTAACTCATGTTTTAATAATCATACTCTCACTATTAAGGTTTTTTACTTTTTATTGGAGGTGGTTTTACACATTTTGTGATGTCTTTATTACCTAATTTAAAAAAATGATATTGGCACTATTAAAGAGTGATAGATGTCATTTAAAATAAACTTGTTATCATATCTTTAAGAAATTATGTAACATCCTCGTTTTCGAACTCCAAACTAGCTATGTGAATTGTAAATGTGATGTATGGTCGCAAGTCAAGAGATGTAATATGATAGTAGTAGTATAAACTCAATATAAAAAAGTATAGCCGACAAGCCAAGAGATTGTAATATGTAAATGATATGACTACATATGAACAAGGGAGGGAGAATTGAGGAACTAGTTTCTACAAGGAGGAAGAGGTCAGGGGGAGAATTTACCGGGTCTATTAAACCAAATTCTTTTTCTTTCTAAAATTATCCTTATATGAACATTCCATTTTGTGATTGAGTATTTCCAAAATAATCATTGAATTCATATAAGAGAGTGGGTGTGAAAGTCCCACATCCCATAGTTATTGGTATGGGGGTTGTACAATCAACAGGGGAAGAGTGCAAGTCAAGAAATCAAGAGAAATAGAGGAAATTTGTATAGGAAGAGGGTGGAAAATTAAGGCGTTCTAGCGTTTATGCATGGAAAGCAATTTTACATGGATATTTTTGGACGAGGACTTGAGTGTTGAAGCCTTAGATTAACTATAGTGAGCATGTATGGTAGTTGTTTGTTTTGTAAATTCATGGAAAATAAGGTTGTGGAGTTTTGGGGTAATATTTTGTTAAAGAATTTGTCAAGAGAAGCAATTGTTTTGTTCTTTGTGATAATTCTTGATGTAGTTGTAGATTCATATAGTCCTAGCAGAGAGATTTCCGATCTAACCTATACTGGAGCCCTCAGTGAGAGAATAGAGGTATGAGCAATGAAGGGGGATCCCATCCCTAATTTGTGTTGGTTGTGGGAAGATAGTTGGTGGTACGGAGTGGATTATGGGAGTTCACTAATGTGAGAGGGACGTGGCAATATAGGGACCATAGTCTCTTGTGGATTCATAGCCCTGACCGGTGTGTTGTTGAGAACTAGAACAATAAGTCTACAGTTTGGAGGAACGTTCATCCTCTATAGTGGGTTGCATATTTATTAAGATACATGTTCTTATTTGTTGTGTTTATTTATGTTAAATGTTGATATTATATAAATATTGTCGTTTTACTCTAAGTTATCTCTTGATTAATGTTGTTGCTTGTTGTGATTAGAATGATGCATATGAATTTTCATTTATGTGGTTGAATATTATAATATGTGTTTAGCTATGATTGTGCACATTTTAAGTAATTACATTTACGTTTTTAATTAACATGGACAATTACATGAGTTTGAATTTCATGTTGAGTGTTATTTCTATATCTAAATTTAATATTGAAAATTTTTATTTTAATCATTTTATAATATTTAGCAAATTTTAGCTGATCCTTTTAAATAACTTGACCAAACTTGAAACTGAATACGTTAAAAGTTTTTTGAAACCGAATACATTATAAGTTTTAAAATTAATGACATTCTCTTTATTAAAGAGTGACAAAGTCAATCAATTTAAGATAGATCTCATTCATCCTAGGTCTAAGTAACTATGTTTTTATGTATGTAGATAAAATTGTCCCATGATAGGAGTAATACCACCACCAGTAAGTCTGCGACAAGATTTTCTCTACCAAGTCAATCTTTGATGGTAGCTATCAAATTCCTGCGATAGTAATAACCATCGAGTGACCAGTCCATTAGTAATTGGTTTATTAGCTAGATATCTAATGGAAGAATGATTAGTATACAAGATAATTGGATAGCCTACTATATAATGTGAGAAATTTATTGATGGCATGTACTTAAATAATAACTCTTTCTCATTCTTGTAATTAATTTAAATTGGGAGTTAGATTCTTGCTAATAAAATAAATGGCGTAAGGTTTATTCTCCTCCTCCTATCCGAATAAGCATACTATATGCAAGGAGGCATTGGTGGAAATTTGAAATGGTATTTTCAAATTGGGTCCCTCTCAACTACTTGTATTTGTTGAGATGATTTCTTGAGTCTGCCAAAATCCACATGTTATCGAGACCATTGGAGTTCTACAGGCTCCTTTCAAAACATGTAAAAGTATGATTTTGAAAAATTAGCGCCATCATGATAGTATCCACAAAACACTAAAGCTATTTCTCGATTTGTGATGTGGAGTAGGTAGATTAAGAATTACCTCAATTTTTGTTGGATCTACTCTAATTCCATCTAGAGAAATGTAATTCCCTAATACCACACCTTGTGTCATCATCATGTGACATTTTGGTAATGGCATAGCTTGGTATGATGCGCCATTCTAATACCTTCTCCAGATTAATCAAGGCTTGATCGAAGGTAGATCACCATGCAATTAAAGTATCCATGTAGACTTCAAACCCTTCACTGATCAGGTCACTGAATATGCTGAATGGCCCTTTTTGAATGTAGTTGGAGCATTCTACGAGTCAGAGAGGAAATGCTTTGTGAGCAAAGACAGGGGACATGTGAATGTCGTTTATCGATCTTCGGGGTAATCACGGATCGATTGTGATTCTTTGGAAACCATCTAGGAAGGAAGGGCTGCTTTGCAAAGTTATCCAAGACCTGATCGATGAAGGTAATGGAAAATGATCTTTGAGAGTTGATTTATTTAATTCTATGTAATCAACCTTGATTAGCCACTTCCATTTTTCTTTGGAACCTTGTGATGACTAATGGAAACCATCAACTATCGAGATGAATATATAAAATCTACATACAATAGTTTTTGTAATTATTCTTTAAAAATATCCTTGAGGTGGGGATTCAGTATTCTTTGCGGTTTTCGGATAGGTTGAGAGTCTTTCTCAATATAAATGTGGTGTGTAAAGAGTTGTGGATCAATACCTTTCATATCAAAGTACTCCCGGTAAAAGCTTGTTGGTATTTAGAGAGAGTATGGATTACCCTTTGTTGTTGTTGCTCTTCTAGGTTGGAATTAATCTTCAAAGACTTCCCTGGTGTGATATCAACAGATTGCTATTGTGAACAACGATGAGTCAGTACATTGTTCCATTAAGTCTTCTAGTGGGTCTCCCTATGCTACGGTCTAGAACATCTTGGAGAATCTAGCATTTTGGGTTACTTACAGTGGTTGGATTGTTAATAAACCCACTAATTACATCATATTCTAGTTGGTTCTTGAGTCTGATAGATTCTTCCAGTGTGAGAGGGTCTCGTAAGTCCTTTTCTGGATATCGTGGTGGTAGCAATTGTGAGTGTACAATCATTGGACAAGGTTTGGCTGGAGGATATAAGATAATATTCCTTTGATCGAGGATCATTTTGCTCAATTTTCAAAAGTGCTCGGAATACAATGAAAACTTGATGCACCATTCGTGTCTCCTCTCCCTAATTAAATTGGTATGTTACTTTCTCAAGCGGTGGTATGGAGATGTCATGATCGTCGTAAAAACCAAGCAGGGCAAAAATTTGAATCTTGGCTACGTACTGTCCCGTCTGCGATCCATTGTAATGGTGACATGAGACCACTTCATCAGAGTACAATGATAACATGTCCCGATGATGAGATTGGTTGTTAGAGGCGAATGATGTGATGACCCGTGTAGTTCTATGATTGGTGGTTTTGATGCCACATGGCCAATAGGGATACACATAGCACCTTATATTGGTTAATTCTTATATGAAAAATATATTGAGTGTGAGTTCAACCCAGGAACCTCAAATGTAACTTTCACCCAAGGCGTTGAACACAGTTAGTTCTTATTACATATATTATTGAATACATTTGAATTTACGAAATTGTAGTGAAGTCGGGCCGGGGCTCCAGAGCCCATGATCATTACACCAAATGTGTATGACCATGTTCTGTATAGCTCTAATCCGATTATTAGCGGGTTTATAAAACTTGGACATAGTTTATGTACCTGTGACCACCATATATAGTTCTTGTGGTTGTTGGTGTGGGACTGTAGCCGCGGTTTCTACATTATATTTGCATATGACCCTAATCCAGGTGCGCTGGAGGTTATGCCCGTTACAATGAATTTAACCACCTTTTATCCATGCGCACAGTCACATGCCCTCATACGCCCAGTTGCGGTTGAAATTTTGGTACCCTTAACCGTCCCTACGGTTTCACACCGTTGGCGATGATTACGCACCCTGATGCTAGGTTTTACAAACTTAAGGCGTGTGAGCTGAGTTAAAGCAAGTGCGAATTATGGAATTGAGCGACAACGGAGAAAGGAGACTTCGGGAGCCTTTCTTTCTCATTTTAATTGATTGAGGTGTCGAAAGAGCCCGTACATGGGTTTTGGGATGTTGGGAAGCCATTTGAGGTGATCCGGTTTATCGGTTTGAGCATTGTAAGACATTATTTTTGAGCAATGTTTTAGCAATTAATAATAATGATCCATTGGAAGATGGACCGAGAGATGTAGCCATGCATAAGAGGTGTGAAATCCTTTATCAATTGTTTTGTTTTATGTCTGTTGTTCAATATTTATGATGTTGTCTATGTATTTCACATAAGTAATCCTTAATTATGTATTTTGGCGTTACATTTGCTTTAAACGCTAACTTTTCACTACTGCAATGGTATTCAAGTTTTTTAAGTCTTCTTCGTTTTTTAGTCAGAGTTGAATTTATCAGAGCATAGGTTTGAGGGCTTGATTGTTTGTTTCTATTTCTCACAGAGTTTGAAACTCCTGTGGGGAAGGTCAACTTGTGAACAAGTTCTTATCCGACGAGGAGGAAGCGGTTTCATTCACCGCAAGTTGCAGTGAGACGTTCACCAAGCATGGCTGATGCAAAAGGTCATGAACGTTTTCCGAATGAAGAAGAAGACTTAAAGCATACTATTATACAGTTGAGAGATATGATGAGAGTCATAATGGAATGAACATATGATATGTCATGAGTGAAGAACTCCTAACCCAACCTTCAATGCATAGGGAATGGTGGTGACAAGACTCCAAAGCAGGGAGATGGAGAATGGTGCCCTCCCCTCTCCTCCTCCATCATCTTCTTTCTTCTTCTTCTTCTATAGTTTGAAACGTCTTCCGAATGGGCATGGTAAAAACTCCTTCACATGAATTCCTTCATTAAGCTTGATATAAGGTGAGTTGCCACTTTATAATGGAAGTTAACGCTGAAAAGTTGAATGGCCGGATCGTCAGAAATTGATATTCTAGGAAAAAGATTCAATATGATGAAACCAAAGTGGGTTAGCTTCAGTAATATTAGATGGTTCAACACTTATTTGAGGTGGGAATCTAAAGACACGGAAGAAATGAAAAGAATGGGGGTACTCTTTCTTGGGAATGATTTCATAATGTATTAAAAATAATTTTTATCCATTGGCTTATAAACAAAAGGCAACCATGGAATGGTGGAATTTTAGACAATACGAGGGCCGAGAATGTACAAAGTTTTCGAGAATTTGAGAAGAGCTTTGGTTTTGGGGAGTTGATTTGTCTTCATAGGAAACATTGCTCAAATATATTGGTGCTTTGCATAGTTATTTGAGGCATACTATACTTATGTTTAATCCCACGAGTCTAGATGAAGTTTGTATGCGGATACTCATTTGGAAACAAGGAAAACGATACTCATGAAAGGTTCAAAGAAGACATCTGACAGAGACAAAGGAAGAAAGTTAAAGCAATGGGCGGGAAAATATTTATTTGTGAAGAAGGACGGAGAAAAGTTCACATGTAAACCTTGTTCAAAGGAAGGCCATGATAAAGACCAGCATTGACTTCATCCACGAATCTGAGACAAGTTTGCTTAACAGCAAGGGGAAGTCAAAAAGTATTCTGTTATTTTACAAAGACTTAGGTTCGGATTACAGTGATGAGGCCAGTGATGGTTTACCAAGGTAATAATTGTGTTGTTAGTATTAACTCTTCAAGTAATGCTAATGTCGATGTAACTCTATGAGAAAATGAGAATTGAACTTTTCATATAAGGGTTGTTTCAAAACATACTAAAGATGAACCGTTGATTAGAGGTCACAAGAAAGTCTTATTTCTGAAGAGACTGTTTAGAAACTTAAGTTGGAAACAAGTCCACATCCTAGCCATACTCTTGGTTGGATATGTGATAATACTAGTTACAAGTAACAGGAAATTAACAAACTTAGGTTAGCTATAAGCGCAGTGTGTTGATAGTAGAGCTTGATGTGATTACGATGTTGGATATATGTGGCATTATTTTGGGAAGTACTTATTTGTACAATAGGAAAGTTGTTTTTTCTATCGATGAGGAGAATAAAGTATCATTTGTTTAAAAGATGGGGTTGAGTATGTTTCAGAGCTCACACTAAGAAAAATGAACTTATCAGTAATTAACACAGGGCAAATGAAGAGGTTAGTAAATGCAAGTAAAATGTTACATTCTTTTAATTATCAAACCTAAAAATGATTTTGAGAACGAAGCTTTTCAGGTTGTGATACTAAGTTAAAAATCAAATCTATTTGAAGTTGTTAATCAGTGTGACGACATGTTTAAAGAACACAAGGGGTTGCCTCAAAAGAGGAATCCAACATGAAATTCAATTACAACAAGATTGTCCACTTCAAATATTGGTATGTATGGGAATATGGAGTTATGGAAAATCACGAGATTAAAAACAAATTCGAGTTGTTAGACAAAGGGGTAATTGTACCTTGGTCATGTGTGGATCTCCAATTGTGTTAGTTCAAAAGGATGGGCATTAGAATGTGTTGATTTCAGGGCTTTGAACAAAATAGCAGTTAAAAATGCGTTATCCTCTTCCACCAATTGATGATTTCTTGATCAATTAAAGATGCAAAATATTTCACTAAAGTTAGATTTAAGGGTGGTTTATCCTTCAGTTAGAGTTGGAAATGACACATGGAAGACATATTTTAAAGACTAAGCTTGGGTTTGTTTTGAATGGATGGTAATGCCTTTTGGACTTTACCATCCACTCATGCGGGTTATGAATGATGTCTTGAGGCCTTTTCTAGATGATTTTTTATTGTCTACTTAGATGATATTTTTGATTTTCAGTAAATCTAAGTGAAGAGCATATTGAACAATGTGAAAAAAGTTTTGGATGTTTGAGGAAAGAACAATTATTTTTGAAGTTTTACCAAATGAATTTAGCAAAACTTAAACATCTACTTAGGCCATATTGTTGGTGGAAGTGAATTAAAGAGGTAGTCCTCCAAAAGTTAAAGTTATTTTGGAATGGTCCGGACCAACAATGTAGCGGTAAAGTTTGGGAGTAGCCAATACTAAGAGAAAGTTTACTAACTTTTCTGCATTCTGTTCTGACTCCATTACATCTTTAGCTATTAAAGTCATCGAAGCAAAGGTTCAATGGGGAGGAAAGAAACAGAGCTTTTGATACTTTGAAAGAAAGATCAGTTGAGTATGGAGTTCTTGCACTACCAAATTTAAGACAACCTTTTGAAATCTAAAGGCGATTTACAAATAACTATCGATGGGAGGCGAGTTTTAACCATTATGGTAGCCAATTTTTTTTCATTCTGAGGCGTTTAATGGTGTCATGATTAATTATCCTACTTATGATAAAGGAATTATATGGTATGGTTCAAGTTGTTAAGAAAGGGAAGCATTATTTGTTGGAAAAGAAACCATTATTCACCACAGATCATCAACCTTTGCAATATTTACAATCACATTAGGAGTACAATGACTGAGCGCCGGATGGATGGGTTTTGTTCCAGCGGTTCATTTGGTTATCGGTATAAGAAAGGGCATTTTTAACAAAGTCGTCGATATGCTTTCGGGCCTATTTTGAGTGTGATTTATTCTTAGGAATATATAATGCATGAAAGTTATGGAACAATATGCTTTAGATGTTGACTTTAAGGAAGTGTATGAAACTTTGTGTGACTCTAACCATGTTCAAGAATTGGATTATCATTTTACATAATAATCTCTTGTATCATCTTGTAGTTGTGTATTCCACGGGGAGAAAAAATCAACATCATAATAAGAAGCATTCTTCTTTTATTGTTGGTCATTTTAGTGTAGGCAAGATAGTGGCAAATTTGCAAAGATATTGTTAACAGCCTAGATGAATATAGAAAGTGTTTAGCGATATGTTGTGAGGATGTTGTGTGCTACAAATGAAACCCTAGGAATATAAAGTTGGTTTTTTATACTCCACTTCCAGTTCCTTCGACCATGGGAAAGTATTTCCATGGATTTTGTTGAGTAAGTTTACCCTCTCGAGAAGGTCATGATTATCTTTATGTTGTGGTTGATAGTTTTAGTAGATGTGTATTTTGATGCCTTGTACTAAGCAGTGTATTGAGAACAAATAGCGCAGTTGTTCTTTCAAATGTTTGGGTACATTTTGGTTTGCAGAATCCATTATTTGATGAGTTCTCGATTTGTTGGAAGTTTTTGAGGTGGAGTTTGTGGAACTCATGGACCACCAAGCTTAAGAAGAACACTGACTTTTCATCTGTAGATAGATGGTTAGACAAAGGTGGTGAATTGTACAGTAGTACATCTTCTTCATTCTTATTGTATCAAGCATCCTAAACTTAGGGATGAACATTTTCGTTGACATGTCGTACAATCAGGCTAACTTATCTTATAAGCGTGATAGCCATTTGATGCATGTTTTGGATATTTTCCCACGTCACCTTTAGATTTTATCTTTGGAAAAGACTATTGTTGTTGATGGGCAATATGATATTGATGGGGAAGAAAAGTTCATCAGACAAATTAGGTGATACATCGAGGTAGTGCAAGCTAGTTACTGGAAAAGAGTGAACCAAGTACAAAAGCGAGACATGACAAGCATCATGTTGATCACGGTTTGAAGTTGGTGATGAAGTGGCTTTACATCAGCAAGGAGAGCAAGGAGAAGGTAAAAGTTGAAACCAATTGATATGGTCCCTTCAAAATTATAGACAAGATTGGTAACTTGATGCTTTTCGTTTAGATTACCTCCTTATATGCAGATGTATGCGGTTGCTAATGTTGAGAATTTGAAGTTGTATACGGAAGCCTCCATTGATTGATGATCAAAGGAGAGCATGTTCAATTCCCTTCATAAGATGATTTTCTCCGAATTATCTATGAGTACGGAAGACACCATCCTTAGCGGAGGATGCGAACTTAGAAGCGAGGAAATGTGGAGTGTATTTTCTTGAGTTGGTCTTAAAGGTACAAATCCAAGCAAACCAAAGTGGATTGAGGTTGGAAGGGTGAGGGAACTATACCCTCATCTTCACATGGTGAGATAATAGTCTTTGGAGGTCCAAAGCTTCCCAATGGGGAGAATTGATGGGGAGGAAAATTTTGCATATTTTCAAAGTGCTCAATACTGTGAAAATAGTGCCATTCGTCGAATCGTCCCTAATTAGGTGGTATATTTACTTTCTCAATGGAGGAGATATCAGCGATCATGCACTTGACCAAAGCAGGGCAAAATTTTAGATCTTGTTGTGCACGTAAAATTACCGGTCCGTGCGGTCGTGGGTGATGTGGTAGGGCCGTACCATCCGTACAATTATGTGGCATATGATGACATGGCATATGGCGGGGATCCGGTTGGTTGTTAGAGGCGAGTGATGTGATGACACGTGTCGTTCTATGATTGGGATCCGGTTGGTTGTTATAGGCGAATGATGTGATGACACGTGTCGTTCTATGATTGGTGGTTTGATGCCACGTGGCCCAATCAAGGGCTGCCACGTGGCACCTTTATATTGGTTAGTTCTTATATGAAAAATATATTGGAGGCCGCGGGGTTCGACCCTCGGACCTCCCCACATAGCCAACGCCTTCACCCAACCGCCCGGCCATTGGGCCACAGATTGGTTCTTATTACATATATGTGATTGAATACATTTGAATTTACGAAATTGTAATGTGGGCGGGTGGTCGGGCCGGGGCTTAGCCCCGGCCCGTGGTCGTTTGCAAATATTGTATGACCGTGTTCTATGTATAATGTAATACGACTATTGGCATGGGTTTATAAAACTTGGACCATAGGTTATGTATGACCACTGTATATGGTTGCGCGCGGTTGTTGGTGTGTGGGACTTGGCATAGCCCATGGTTTCGTTGTATTTGCATATGACCCTAATCTGAGAGAGCGGGAGGTTATGCCCATTACAATGAATTTAACCACCTTTTAGCCATGTGCACGATCACATGCCCTCATACATCCAGGTGTCGAGGCGGTTAGGGGCTGGCGCGCCCTTAACCGTCCTACGGTTTGCACCATTGGCACGGTTGCGCCCGGTGTTGGGATTTTGCGCTTAAAAGAGCGTGTGAGCCAGGTTCACTCAAGGGGGGTGCGAATTGTAGATTCAGAGACAACAAGCTTGGAGAAGGAGACTTCCAGGAGGCCTATCTTTCTCATTTTTTGACCGATTGAGGTGCCGAAAGAGCCCAGACAGGGGTTTTGGGATGCTAGGAAGCCATTGGAGTAGTCGGTTTGTCAGTTTGAGCATTGTAAGACATGTTTTTGAGCACTTTTTGAGCAATTAATAATAATTTTCCATTGGAAGATGGACCAGCAGATGTAGCCCATAAGAGTGGTGAACTCCTTTATCAATTGTTGTGTTTTATGTCTGTTGTTCAATATTTATGCTGCTGTCTATGTGTATTTTGCATAAGCAATCCTTAATTTATGTGTTGCAAACTGATCCTATTGCTTTAAACACATAACTTTTCACTTGCAATAATTATTCAAGTTTTTCAAGTCTTCTTCATTTTTAGATCATCCTTGTAACCCCTCCTCTAGAAATTGTCATTGTACCCGATCGATAGCCTATGTACGCATCAACTGTCGTGAGCCATGGTCTACCCAATATCAATGGATGCCCTTCAAGTCCACTCTTTGGGTTGATGATGAGAAAATATGTGGGATATTCCCAAGAATCAACTGAAATGGCTATATCATGTAGTGTGCCGAGTGGTTTGACCACTGATCGATTGGCCAATTGCAACATAATCAAGGTTGGGTCGAAAGAGTGAAGACCCAGGGCATTGCAGGTTTCCATAGTTAGAATATTGATGGCCACCCCCAAATCAATTAGGGTATTTGGAAAGGAACAACCCTGAATCTGCACTGTTACTATGGGGTTCCCTGGATCTCCATATTTGACTGGTGTTTCTCTACCCAAAATTAGATAAGATAAGGCTCCCACTACATGCACCGTTGATGATGAATTTTTTATTTTTCTGACGGGCTTCCTCCCACATAGCTCCTTGATTGTATTTGCGTAGATCAGTATGTCTTGCAGGGCTTGTAGGAGTGGAATTTTGATGTATAAATTTCTGAGTTCCCCTACAATGTCGAAGTCAGGATATATGGTGGGTTTCGATATCATCAGTCTTTCGGGGAACGGAGGGGAGGGAATTTCATCCTTATCAGAGTCTTGTGATTTGACTGTGTTCCTCCCTTGCCTGATTTATTCTGTTATTACCACAGTCGAGGGTGTTACTGCTGGTTTTTTTTCATTTCCCTGTTCTTGGGGAACATCATTTTGTTCAGGGGAGATGATGTGCCCCAATCTTAACCAAAGTTCATTGCACCCTATTGAATTGATTTTCCCTTCTCCACTTTCCATGATCTGGAGGAGTTGAGCTGGCATGTTATTGGGATTCAGGTGGGGTTGGGCAGGTAATTGAGGGTGCAATTGTGATTGGGGAAATGGGAGTGTATTTTTTAATGGAGGTTGGGTGTGAGAGGTCATCCCCATAGGTTGGCTATTCATCCCCATGGGGTGCTGCCAGTTCTAGTTCCAATTTTAGTTTTGGGCAGTCGAGTTAGGCCATTGTAGAGGGTAGGTATTATTCAAATTTTTCCAGGATGGGATGGTGTATTGTGAATTTGGCCAATTGGAACTTGTAGTTGGTTGATTTTGCCAGTTGGGGTTTGTGGCAGGCTGGTTTTGCCAAGTGGGGATTGCAGGTGGGGATTGTTGGGGATGCCAGTTCTGATTAGTAAATGGTTGGCCCTGCCATGTCCTTCCAACACTCTGTTGTTGATTATATTGTCCAGGATTCTGCTATTGATTGTACTATCTAGGAAAGAAAGAGGAAGGGTCCTTAAATGCATTTTGAGTCTGGGACTGCAACTGACGGTGCTGAGCCATCATATATAATGGTTTTGTTTCCTCTTCTTCCTCTTTGAATACATCTTTCAATACGGGGAGTGATGGGCAGTCTTCTATGTCGTGATCCTTGGCGCAAATAGCATAGACCCGAACTATATCCAAGGGGCATTCTCTTGGACCGTGTTTCTTTTTGCACCTGTGGAAAAATATAGCCAAGGTCTGTTCTACCTCTACCTTTTTCTGTTTGGCCTGCAACACATCCAATTGTGTAGTCAGAGTGCTCAAAATATCCGTTTTAAAGTTTTCTAGTAGATTACTGACTTCAACTCGCATGACACCCCTGCTGGAGATATTGTTATTTCTTGTGAGGGATTTCCGCATTCCTGACCTGGTCTATGTACTTCCTCGTGAGCACCTAATACACAATAAAACAATATCTTCATAAGTTTCCTGATAAATGTCACCTTTCCCCATTAAATTCAATGTTTTTACCCATTCATCTTTCATACCCTTGATGAAAGTTGGTTTGAGTACTGAACCTGGTAATGTACCATAAGGTAATGTTTGCAAATTATACTAAAATCTTTCAACATATTCTTCTAATGATTCATTTTCTTTCGCAGTTATTTGAAATATTTCATCTTTTAGGTCTCTGGTTCTGCAATAATCCTGATATTTTAACAAGAAGGTTTGTTTCATCTGGTCCCATGAATTGATGGTTCCACCTCCTAATCCCATGAACCAGCGTAGGGCTTGTCCCTTCAAGTTAGAGGGGAATAGTTTTAATTTTTGGGGTTCAGAGGTGTAGTCATACCCTCTACATAGGACATCAAATTCAAATAGGAATGCATTTGGGTCTTCTGAGATCAATCCATGGAAGGTTGGCAGGTTTTGTAAGGGGATTGCTTTCATGGGGGCATTGGCGATTGGAGCAACTATTGGATACTCCAGCATGGAGGTCTAGGGTTGTTGTTGATTTTCTTGTGCCATTTGTTCGAAAATGTGCCAAAAATTTTTAGGAGGTTCTTGATCTGGGTATTCTATTTGAAATTGTTGATTATTTGGTCTTCCAAGGAATTTGACTACACTCCCTTTATCTGGGATTTCATATATTCCTTCTTCTTTCACAAGAGACTCAAGATTAGGTGGTGGTGGTGGTGGTGGTGGTGGGTATGCCTTGGCAACCCCACTATTTTCTCCTATTCCCTCCTCCAGATTATTAGAGCTTCCCTCTTCTAAGGGGTTAAGCAGTGGGAGATCTGTATTCTGAACAATTTGGTTGATCCCTTCAGATTTTGTATGAATCTCAGCGTGGGCCTTAGTTGGTGAAACTACTACCTGAGGGATTTAGGTGGGTCCTTTCCTAGGTCCAACCGAAGCTTGAGATTCACCCTTTTTTATGATTTCGTCTATGAAAGTGCTTCTTCCAGGGATCACCGAACCCTGGGTTTTGGTAGTTTTTGGTGGGGTTTTTGGTTTTTCAAGATCCTTCTTTCTAGTCATACACACTTCACACAACAACAAAAGAAACACCTATGAAACCTTTTAAGTGTCAACTAGAGGTAAGCGTTGGCATAATCATTTTACTTATTGCCTGTGTAGGTTCTTACCTTCCGTCTTCAATACCTGGTCCTTCAGAGACACAAGCTATGCTACCTTTGACATTCTCCCTGACAACTGCACCAAAATGTTGGTGTCTAAAGATGTCTTAAAAACAACCTTAGTTTAACATTAATTTATCAACCCGGAGATTCGTCTTTTATCTCAAGAATATCAACAAAGTCTATGTAGGTAGCCTAAAATCGTGTAGCTAAACCAAATCTAAGTTTATCAAAAATCGATTTCCTCAAACGTTCACCAAAGATTCTAAGAACTAACTGGAATTGAAATCTCATAACTAAGATGTTGTGAATTGGAAAGGAACTAATTAATCTATTGAATTCACTTAACTAGAAAGCAGTAATTGAATCTAACTAAGGACTTGCAAAATTAACTATCAATTATGAATACTGATTACTGGAAAGGAAATGACAAATTACTCTATCTGTGGAAAGAAAAAACAATTATAATCTAATTGAAAGGGACAGCTAATGTAAATTTCCGAAAGGAACAACTATTGTAGCTTTAACCAAAAGGAACGACTATTGTAACTTGAAAGGAGCAACAATCGTAAATCTAAGGAAAAGGAACAGCGCGGATGAAAATGTGAGGAACTGTCAAGCAAATAACTTCATAAATGGAAATCATAACAACAATCATTAATAACTAATCAAAATGTATGTCTTCTATATGCAAACAATCATAAAATCATTAACACACTTATGCATTTATCATTGGTTGTTTGTAAAAGAGATCACAAAATGGAAATCAAGATTTGAACTAATACAGTTACATAATGACATAGTAGCTCCTTCAGACTGGGTCCTCGGTCTTCAGAAGTACTGCTACGAGAAACTTAGAGCATAGAAATGATAAAAACACTAAAAACTTTCATTGATTCCATGGCTGGTAAAACATTTACAAAAACTGTTGTGCAGAACAGTTCTGAATCTAATTACTTGAATTCGTTTTTTTCTTATGTTTTCTGGATCTATTATCCTCTTATATATTACAATAGTTGGGTAAATCAAGCTATCCTGAGGATCGAAAGATCCTCAATATTGCTTTACTATTATAAAATTACAATATAGCAAATGTATTATCTTCAAACTGCTTTGCGCCAAAAAAGACTTCAACCTTCAATAGCTTGTGCATAGATAAAATCTCTTTGGTTATCTTTGGCAGTTATTTATCCAATTCTGTAACAAAATTGAACCATTCCATTTGTAAATTAGAATCTATTTAATAAAACTTTAATAACAACCCTGAGAGACATATTAATCATATTCTTTCCTATCTATCCCTAACTATCTAAAGAATCAATCAAAATCATATCATAAATTGTGGGAAAAAGGAAGATATTTATACTTTTTTCGCAACCCAACAACAGTCTTGTTCACCATTCTCACCAAGTCTTCCCTCTTCTCACTTTAAACTCAACTTACTGACCAAATTTAGATCAAGACCTCACCTATTCATGCTTAGCCTGGTCCAGGATTCTAAGTTAAAAAAATATTGCTCTGAGTCTGTTCTCTTTCGATCACCCTTTTATAAACAAATCGTGACATATAAACTGATGGGTATCAGGCTTACTCTTGTCACAATACAGGAGTGACTTCTGGTGCTAACGCTCTCCACACAACAGAAGCATGTAGATAAGGTCGTGGAAGAATACTCAGATATCTTCTCCTCACCTACCGGGGTACCTCTGCACTACCAAGTCAAGCACCTCATCGATCTGACCCCCGACGCACCGCTGCCCAATGGGCTAGTCTATCACTGCTCTCTATTAGATAATGAGGACATCAAGAGATAGATCCAATAAATTCTCCACAAGGGGCACATCTGTCCCAGCTCATCACCGTGCGGGAGCCCAATCATGCTGGCACAGAAGAAAGATGAAACTTGGCGACTCTGCATTGATTATCGGGCTCTAAATAAAATCACAGTCAGAAACCGATACCTGATTCCATGAATCGAAGACCTCCTTGATCAACTCACGGGGCCCAAATACTTCAGTAAGATTGATCTGAAGTCTAGCTACCACCAGGTCCCGATAGAATAGACAGATGTATGGAAGGCTGCCTTCAAGTCAAAAGAAGTCTTTTTTGAATGGTTGGTCATGCCCTTTGGTTTGAAAAATGCTCCAGCCACTTTCATGAGGATGATGGACGATATCCTACGACTATTCACCAATAAATTTGTAGTGGTGTATCTGGATGACATTCTCATTTACAACAAGACTTGGGTCAAACACTTGCAAAATATTCAGTAGTTTCAGTACACCCTGTGGTAGCACAACCTATACGCCAACTTGGAAAAAATCTCCTTCGGCATGGATAAGGTCCATTACCTAGGATACATCATTGATCAACATGACATACATGTGGACCCATCCAAGATCCAAGTCATCTGTGACTAGCCAACTCCAACCACACTCACTGAGCTTCGGAGCTTCCTGGGCCTTGCCAATTTCTACCACAGGATCATGTTGGGATTCTCCCATATTGCATGGGACCTCAGCCAAATAACCAGGGGTGGTGATAAGGCGAAATGTGTGTGGGGTCGGTCCCAACAACAAGCGTTCGATGATTTGAAGCAGCGCTTGTGCTCAACCCCAGTAATTTCACTACCATACCTACAACAACCCTTTGAGATTGAGATATGTGCTTCAGACTATGTTGTGGGCACCGTTCTCACTCAGCACGACCACCTCGTGGCCTATCATAGTGAGACACTATCAGATGTTGTTCGTAATTACCCTATTTATGACAAATAAATGTACTCCATTATGAAAGCCTGCTACCAATGGAGATATTACATTCTTGGGAATGAGACAGTCATCCACACTGATCATAATCCACTGCAGTTCATGCAGACAAAAGGAAAATTACAGAATGATCGCCATCAAAAGTGGTCCATGTCAGGCTGCTATATTAAAGATTTTTAATTACCTGAAAACACTGAATTGTCAAACCAGGGTAAGTGAACTTAGATCTGCTACATTGTATGTGCTGGTAAGATTTTAATTCCTATCTAAAGGTTATTCTGAGAAGAAAACACAAACTTACTCTTAGAAACTGAACCCTAATGATTATCTTGAAACTAATCATCTCTTGTCTAATTCATCAAATGAAAATAGTTATGAGTTTAAGTACATGTACTTCTATTTATGATCTGATGTAATCTCCCAAGATTATCTACCATTAGCTTAAACATCTAATCATCATCATATCTATCTAAACCATAAAAGACAGATCATTTTTAAAAACCTTTTAATCTAAGCATCAAAAATAGTTCTAAATCTAACACAGGTGAAACAAATAAATGTCCTATTTACCCTACAAGTACTGGAAGCTTCCTTTAATCCGACTATAAGCTAATTATCCTAACAGAACAGAGTAAATATAAACTCACATTCTCTTTAAATCATGATAAAACTAAAAACTAAAAACAGACTATAAGCTAACTATCCTAACAGAACAGAGTAAATCTAAACTCACATTCTCTTTAAATCATGATCAAACTGAAAACTAAAAACAGAGCAAATCTAGGTTAAGCACTTGGTTCATTCTTCAAGTTCTACAGGGATAAATAACGCATTCAACATTCATCAATCTATGAGATAATATCAAACTGAAAATGATCTAACCGAAGAATGGCTAAGCAAGAATCTAACAGAGTAATTCCAAGCTCAAAACTAACTTACATGCAGATTCTAAAACTAAAAATAAATGAACTCTACTGTGGAAAAGAGACAAAGAATTGAACCTGTTGGCGGGCCCAATCAAGAGGTGCAATCGCCCTAAAACGAAACCAGAGCTACTCAGATCATTCCATGCAAAACTTGTTTCATACTTCACGCTCCATAATTCATAAAACAACTCAAATCATTTAACAACGAATAACATAACGCATAGCAAGTTGTATATCATAAATTGTATCACATAGCATATTGTAACCAACGTTTCTTGAGAGTGATCCCAGTTTATATAGATCCTCTCCAAAATAGTTTTAAACATACGTGCATTAATCTAAACGGATCTCAGATCCAAAAATGACTCATAGTCAGTTAAAACGAACTTCACAGCTTCATGATACGCAGTGTCAAGAAGCGTGGATCATAAAGCATTTTAATAAAACAGTTCTACAATCTCACCCTGAGTCATCATATTGAGTTATGACTCAATCAATCATATGAATCAGACTGTCAATCCACTCTAGCCATGTCGTGCAAGTCTTTGGCATCTCCACTAAGTGCGAGCCGATACATGGTACTGATAAGTTCTGTTTCAAAGGAACAATACCTAACTCATGTCACGTTAGTATCAACATTAGTTTAAAATATCAAAATACATTAAAAATAACTTGAATCATAGGAATACCTTGAATAACCCCATTTAGTTGTAAAAGGATGTCAAATGTGTCATGGTAAGGCCAGAAGGAAATGATACTAGATATGAAAATGGAGGTATATTTGACATGATATAGGCAAAAATATAGTAAAAAATGGAGACTAACATTCCCCCAAGCTGAAGTCTTTGCCTGTCCTCAGACAACAAAAAGTCAAAAACTGAGATTCATCAGAGTGTTGCAGCAGCTACAACCAACATTTGCAATTTCTCATGTTTCTTCATGCTTTTGATTTCCTTCTTAAGAACTCGATTAATGATGATGTGCTTCCTGGAAATCTTCTGCAGTCTCCTGTTCTTCTGAAAAAGACCTTTATTTTTTCATTTCAATCGTTCAATCTTGGACGAGAAATGAGCTTGCCTGAGTTTCATAAGTTCATTTTCTATTTTGATGTGCCAATCCAGTATGGTGTATTCATGTAACTTCTCTTTCAACCTGTGATTCCTGCTTTCTAATCTGGCTACCATTGGTCTCAAGGATCTACCGGAAGAGATTTAACAATAAGATTCAAATGTTTTACCATGTCGTTGTTGTGTTTGAGGGTTGTACGCGTGAGTGAACTCATTTGGTCTTTGATCATGGGTGTCGAATGGACTAGGTTCAGGAGTAAACTCGTCATATACTTGAACAGGGTTACCGTCTGGACTGAGTTTAGGAGTAAACTCATCATACACTTGATCAGGGTTGTCGACTGGACTGAGTTCAAGAGTAAACTCCTTATACACTTGAACAGGGGTATCCATTGGCATTTGAATTGGCTTGCCTTTCTCAATTTCTTTGGGTGCATTAGCTTGCCGATTGACTTTACGGACTTTTAGAATCAATTGGGAGAGATTCCATGTCATCTTAGAGGACTCCAGAGCCTCCTCATGATCATCCACGCTTTTTAATCTTTTCTGTGGTGGGTAACTAGGCACAGAGTTATCCATACCTGATAGTGTGCATGTGCATTTTTGTTTGGGATTTCTCCTAGGTTTGTCAATTAACTCTTCAAGTTGTTCCACACCAATAATATTTGTAGCAGTTGGAGGAGAAATTGGAATTTCAACATTCGTCTCTGTAGGAACAGTGTTTTCCACTCTGTCATGGTTAGTTTCCACACCATCAGAACCATGGACATCAAACGAATGTTCTGTACCAGGATTATCATCACTGGCCTCAATTGTGTATTCCGGTGTATTCTTAGGGTCATCACAGATTTTGGTCAGGGTTTTAACACCCTTTTTCTTAGAGTTCGGCTTCTTATGTGGAGGAGCGGACTTAATATTTTTATCTCTAGATTTGTTAGAAGCTAGGTTTCTTACAATGAACATATCTAAAGTTTCTTGTTTGTGGGATAACGCAGACTTAACCAAAAGTTTGACAAGACCAAAATGAAATAAGCTACCTCTAAAATCTTTGGCTTTGCGGACCTGTTCTACCATTTTCTTCAAACTCTTCAATAGAAAATAGGGTATGTTCATCAAATGGTTACCTTTGAAATGTAGTAGGAGTCAAGCATGACATGGAAACACGATCGTATACCATCCTTCACAAGTGAGGTAGCGTTGGAGTATGGATAGCAACTCAGCCCATTTTGGTTCTAACCATGACCTTGATGTGCCCTCTAACCATTGCAATTTCTGGTACTGTGGTTGCAGGAGTTGCGTGTAGAGATTTTTGTCGATGGGCTGGCCCTTCGTCCATTTCTGACCAGTGCTAGGTAATTGAATTGCTTCAGAGATGAATTTTTTTGTGACTTCAAACTCTAGCTCACCCACCTTAGCTAGTCCACCATGAGAACGCAGAGCGAACTGAAGTGTAATTGAATCATCATACCCATCAAATTTCTTGAAGAACAGCTCCCATCCAGCTTTCTAAAAAATGTTTTTTGTGGCTTCATACTCAGGAAGACCCTCCAAATCTGCATAAGTCTCAGGTTCGTGATGATTCGCCACCATAATTTCACTTGGTATCACAGGAAAGGTCCACAGGTGAGCAGCGAAATTAGATGAGGGAAACAGAGGAATAGAGTATGATGTGTGAAGTAGTCGTGAGAGGAATCATAGAAGAACATTTGAAATGTCATGAGGATCGATAGCATGTAAGGAAATGATGATGGTCGTACACGTTTGCAAAATAATATTACATATGAATCGTGTCGAATTTAGCCAAGATAATGCAGTGTATTTCCCATGATATGAAATGTAAAGAAGGATTGGTTTATTAGGTACAGAGTATAGGTATAATGAAATATTATGGAGTATCGAGGCATTCCCAGTTCAAATTATTAATATGTAATTTAACACATTAAACCAACATGAAACTAAGCGTACCTGAATTAGATTACCTATTCCCTTGTTATGCATTTCTTACTGTAGAGATCTTTGAAGTCAAGTCTGTATCTGGAGAGAACTAAAATTGTAATTTGAATTTGTATTTCTGATAACCACTGTAGCTGATGGATTCTATCTGGCACTAACTGGTACTGATGAAATAACCCGAAATCTGCAGAGAAACTTCAACCAATAATAACTTGCTGAGAAAAAGACTTCTTGTTTATGAAAGAAAATTATCTAATGGCTATCCCTGAACCTGTCTTTTGTTCCTTCATGAAAGGGATCAATTAAAATTATGTCTTCAACAACTTCAAATATTTAACCCATGGTGCAATTCTTATTTGTGTAAATAAATGTTCTGGAGTCGAACACAAAAATAAATCATTGGATTACCGGCCATTAATGAATTTCGTTAACCAATGCGAGATGACCCACCAATGATGTCAATGGGCCTCAAGGTACCTATAGTACATCCTAACAGGTACAAATAAAGGTCTTGGTGTTGAGTCGCCTGTAGGATCTATCAACCAAGAGACATTGATGTATTCCCATGGTTGTTAGCAAGGAAATCTCCCATTGAGGCATGCAGAGTCCAGGGTACTAAGTAGTCTCTAATCTCTACTCCAGATAAGGTGTTGGTGTTGATGGAGTGAGACTTGTTGGAAGGTGTACCTTAACGTATTCCACATCATCCAACGCGAGTGCAGATAGAAATCTTGCAGAGAATAATTTTTGGAACAGTAATCACTTACTTGTGGATTTTATGAGCCCAAGTTAGTATATGCTCATTGCTTTCTCATGTTTTGAGAGTCT
>SNQJ01S0061677.1:0-10007 GCA_010110895.2 Picea sitchensis | reverse complement strand
GAAGAAGAAGAAGAAGAAGAAGATGATGGAGGAGGAGAGGGTGGTGGAGAAGCACCATTCCCTCCATCTCTGTTTGGAGTCTTGTCACCACCGCCTCCCTTATGCATTGAAGGGTTAGAGCCTTCACCCTGCGACATCATGTTCTATTCCATCATGACCTTCATCATATCTCTCAACTGTATGATAGTCTTCCTGAAATCTTCCTCTTCAGTCGGAACACGTTCATGATCCTCTGCATGAGCCATTCTTGGTGAATGTCTCTTTGCAACTTGCGGTGAATGAAACTGCTTCCTCCTTGTCGGATAAGAACTTGGCTCCACAAGTTGACCTTCTCCTCTTGTGAGTTTCAACCTTGTGAGAAATAGAAACAAAACTTGCAAACAATCAAGTCTTCAAAACCAGTGCTCTGATACCAACTTGATCTAAAAATGAAGAAGACTTAAAAAACTTGAATAATTATTGCAAGTGAAAAGTTATGTGTTTAAAGCAACAGGATCAGGTTGCAACACATAAATTAAGGATTACTTATACAAAATACACATAGACAACATCATAAATATTGAACAACAGACATAAAACACAACAATTGATAAAGGCGTTCACCCCTCTTATGGGCTACATCTCCTGGTCCATCTTCCAATGGATCATTATTATTAATTGCTAAAACATTGCTCAAAAACATGTCTTACAATGCTCAAACTGACAAACCGACTGCTCCAATGGCTTCCCAACATCCCAAAACCCTTGTCTGGGCTCTTTCGACACCTCAATCGATCGAAAAATGAGAAAGAAAGGGCTCCTGGAAGTCTCCTTCTCCAAGCTTGCTGTCTCTGAATCTACAATTCGCACCCCCCTTAAGCGAACCTGGCTCACACGCTCTTTTAAGCGCAAAAACCTAGCATCAGGTGCAATCACGCCAACGGTGCAAACCGTAGGACGGTTAAGGGTGCACCAGCCCCTAACCGCCTCGGCACCTGGACGTATGAGGGCATGTGACCGTGCGCATGGATAAAAGGTGGTTAAATTCGTTGTAACGGGCATAACCTCCCGGGCGCCCGGATTAGGGTCATATGCAAATACAATGAAACCGTGGGCTATGCCAAGTCCCACACACCAACAACCGCGCGCAACCATATATGGTGGTCATACATAAACTATGGTCCAAGTTTTATAAACCCGCGAATAATCGGATTACATTATACATAGAACATGGTCATACAATATTTGCAAATGACCATGGGCCGGGGCTAAGCCCCGGCCCGACCCCCCGCCCACATTACAATTTCGTAAATTCAAATGTATTCAATAACATATATGTAATAAGAACCAATCTGTGGCCCAATGGCCGGGCGGTCGGGTGAAAGCGTTGGCTGTGTGGGGAGGTTCGGGGGTTGAACCCCGCGGCCTCCAATATATTTTTCATATAAGAACTAACCAATATAAAGGTGCCATGTGGCATCCCTTGATTGGGCCATGTGGCATCAAACCACCAATCATAGAACGACACGTGTCATCACATCATTCGCCTCTAACAACCAACCGGATCCTGCCACATCATCAGATGCCACATCATTGTACGGATGGTATGGCCCTGCCATGTCACCATACGGACTGTACGGACAGGTACAGTCAGCATCTAAAATTTTTGCCTGTTTGGCTTGGCGGACAGATCGCGATATCTCCTCCATACGGACTCCGTTTGAGAAAGTAAATATACCACCAGAATTAGGAAGAGGAGACAGACGCAATGGCACTGTTTTCATTGTATTCCGAGCACTTTGAAAATTGAGCAAAATTTGATCCCCTGATCAAAGGAATCTCATCTTATATCCTCCAGCCAAACCTAGTCCAATGATTGTACACTCACAATTGCCACCACCACGATATCCTGAGAAGGATTTGCATGCCCCACTAACGATGGAAGAATCCCTCAAGCACAAAAATCAACTAGAAGATGATGTAATCAGTGGGTTTATTAACAATCCAACCACTGTAAGTAACCCAAAATGCTAGATTCTCCAAGATGTTCTAGACTGTGAAGCATAGGGAGACCCACTAGAAGACTTAATGGAACAACAAATTCTGACTACTGTTGTTCACAATAGCAAATCTGTTGAGATCACACCAGGGAAGTCTTTGAAGATTAATTCCAACCTAGAAGAGCAACAACAACAAAGGGTAATCCATACTCTCTCTAAATACCAACAAGCTTTTGCCTGGGAGTACTTTGATATGAAAGGTATTGATCCACAACTCTGCACACACCACATTTATATTGAGAAAGACTCTCGACCTATTCGACAACCGCAAAGAACACTGAACCCCCACCTCAGAGATATTGTTAAAGAAGAGCTACAAAAGATGTTGGACGTAGATTTTATATACCCTATCTCAGATAGTCGATGGGTTTCCCCATTAGTCATCGTTCCAAAGAAAAATGGGAAGTGGCGAATCTGCGTTGATTATAGGGAACTAAACAAAGCTACTCAAAAAGATCATTTTCCATTACCTTTCATCGATCAGGTCCTGGATACCTTAGCAGGGAAGAAATTCTTCTCTTTCCTAGATGGTTTCAGCAACTACAATCAGATCCAGATTACCCCAGAAGATCAGGATAAAACGACATTCACATGTCCCTGGGGTACCTTTGCCTACAAAGTATTTCCCTTCGGACTCTGTAATGCTCCAACTACATTCAAAAGGGCCATTCTGAGCATATTCAGTGATCTGATTAGTGAAGGGTTTGAAGTCTACATGGATGATTTTACTCCGTATGGTGACGACTTTGATCAAGCCTTGACTAATCTGGAGAAGGTATTAGAATGGTGCATCGCTACCAGGTTATGCTTAAGCCACGAAAAATGTCACATGATGATGACAGAAGGTGTGGTATTAGGGAATTACATTTCTGCAGATGGAATTAGAGTAGATCCAACAAAAATTGAGGTAATTCTTAATCTACCTACTCCACACACAAACTGAGGTACGTAGTTTTCTTAGTGCTTCAGGATACTATCACAGATTTATGCCAATTTTTTCAAAAACTGCTGCGCCTTTACATGCTTTGAAAGGAAATGTAGAACTCCAATGGTCTGATAAATGCGATGTGGATTTTGCAGGACTCAAGAAACTGATCTCAACAGCGCCAGTGTTGAGAGGACCTAATTGGAAAATACCATTTCAAATTTCCACCAATGCCTCAGACATTGCCATAGGCGCTATTCTGGGATAGGAAGAAGAAAAGAAACCTTACGCCATTTATTTTATTAGCAAGAATCTAACTCCACCAGAAATTAATTATACAGTAACAGAGAAAGAGTTATTAGCTGTTATACATGCCATCAATAAATTTCGTCATTATATAGTAGGCTATCCAATTATCTTGTATACTAATCATTCTTCCATTAGATATCTAGCTAATAAACCAATTACTAATGGACGGGTCACTCGATGGTTGTTATTATTGCAGGAATTTGATATTACCATCAAAGATCGACCTGGGAGAGAAAATCTTGTCGCAGACTTACTGGTGGTGGTATTACTCCTATCATGGGACAATTTTATCTACATACATAAAAACATAGTTACTTAGACCTAGGATGAATGAGATCTATCTTAAATTGATTGACTTTGTCACTCTTTAATAAAGAGAATGTCATTAATTTTAAAACTTATAATGTATTCGGTTTCAAAAAACTTTTAACGTATTCAGTTTCAAGTTTGGTCAAGTTATTTAAAAGGATCAAATAAAATTTGGTTAAATATTATAAAAATGATTAAATAAAAATTTTCAATATTAAATTTAGATATAGAAATAACACTCAACATGAAATTCAAACTCATGTAATTGTCCATGTTAATTAAAAACGTAAATGTAATTACTTAAAATGTGCACAATCATAGCTAAACACATATTATAATATTCAACCACATAAATGAAAATTCAAGTGCATCATTCAACTCACGACAAGCAACATTAATCAAGATAACTTAGAGTAAAACGCACAATATTTATATCAACATTTAACATAAATAAACACAACAAATAAGAACATGTATCTTATGAAATATTCAACCCACTACAGAGGACTAACATTCCTCCCAACCGTAGACTTATTGTTCTAGTTCTCAACAACAAGTCACCCCCGAGCTGGGGCTATGAATCCACAAGAGACGGTGGTCCCTAAGGTTGGCTAATGTCCCCCTCTCAATAGTGAACTCCCATAACTAATTCCAGTCCACCAACTATCTTCCCCACAACCAACACAAATTAGGGATGGGATCCCCCTTCATTGCTCACAGTCCCTCGGGCCTTCTCACTCCCCTCGAGGGCTCCAGTATAGGTTAGATCGGAAATCTCTCTGCTAGGACTATATGAATCTACAACTACATCAAGAATTATCACAAAGAACAAAACAATTGCTTCTCTTGACAAATTCTTTAACAAAATATTACTCCCAAACCCACAACCTTTATTTCCATGAATTTACAGCTCCAAAACAACTACCATACATGCCCACTATAGTTGTCTACAAGCTTCAACACTCAAAAGTCCTTTGTTGTCCAAAAATATCCATGTAAAAATTTCTCTCCATGCAAAAACGCGACTGTCTAATTTTCCACCCTCTTCCTATACAAATTTCCCCTATTTCTCTTGCTTTCTTGACTTACACTCTTCCCCAAGTTGATTGTACCCAACCCCCATGCTCTCAATAACTATGGGATGTGACTTCTCACACCCACTCTCTTATATGAATTCAATGATTGGCTTTGGAAATACTCAATCACAAAATGGAATGTTCATGGTAAGGATAATTTAGAAAGAAAAGAATTTGGGTTTAATAGACCTGGGTAAATTCTCCCCCTTGGACCTCTTCCCTCTCTTGTAGAAACTAAGCCCTCAATTCTCCCTCCTTGTTCATATGTAGTTTATATCATTTACATATTACATCTCTTGGCTTGCTGGCGATACTTTTTTATTATATTGAGTTTATATCATTTATATATTACATCTCTTGACTTGCGACCATACATCACATTTACAATTCACATAGCTAGTTTGGAGTTCGAAAACGAGGATGTTACATAATTTCTTAAAGATATGATAACAAGTTTATTTTAAATGACATCTATCACTCTTTAATAAAGCCAATATCATTTTTTTTTTAAATTAGGTAATAAAAGACATCACAAAATGTGCAAAACCACCTCCAATAAAAAGTAAAAAACCTTAATAGTGAGAGTATGATTATTAAAAAATGAGTTAATAAGGGAATAAATTTTTTTTGTTAAGTAAAGTTTTTTTTTTTTTTAATTATATCCGTGCATTCAATAGCCAAAAAAGAGAGAGAACGATGACTTTGTCTACATTATTGTTTGGTATCATAAAATAAATGATTTTAAGTTTTAAAAAATAAAAATTAGCAAGTCTATTTGATCTATTGGCTTTTAAATAACCTTATCACCTGATCTATTGACTTTTAAATTGATGTTATTCTTTTCACATGTTTGTGTCTTTCAAATTGAGTTTATTTTTTTGGCTTAGGTTATTCGTTGAGAATAATGTTTCTTATGCCCGAAGCAACGTACATGTGCAAGATAATTTCATGGGCAAATTGTTTGTTGCAAGATAATTTGGTCGTGACCTACGATCGATCGTAACGGTAACCATCATCATCCTAAATTCTTCATAACCTCATCATAAATGTTTGTTAAAATTGTCAATATTACTTTGGAGCATACAAAAAAAAATATCAACTCTATTAGATGAGCTTAGCGATTTTTTTTGGACAAGCTTAGTTTTTTAAGGTGGTTTAGGTGGGAATCAAACCATGAGTTGCGGGTTTCATGGAGGTTGATCATTTTTTTCGAGGATACTCTCTTGATTCCCTTGGATGGCTGAAGAGTTTACTAAGGTTATGTTGGCTTTACTATTCACTATAGTTTTTTAGCGATTTTGGAGGGGGAGTCTTTTTAGGAGAGTTTTTCTAGTTTCTTATCCAATGCTAAATGTCAAGCTCTCAAACCCCAAGACTTAGCGGGTTGGACTCCTTTCTCCCTCTCGCTTACTATCCTTTTTGATTGATAGGCGTAGAAGATCTTCTTAATTTCTCTGGCTTCCAGACTGACAGACTCTGAGTTGACGGGTGCCTTGTCATTTATTTCTCGGGTCTTCTGTCTTTTCATTATTTACTTCTAACCTTCCCTCTTTATTTTTTCATTCTCGATGAGTTGGAACATCAGTTGTTTAACGTTTTATTATTGAGATGGAAGTGGTTTTAAGGTAATGTTGAACGCAGGTATGGATGGTGAGGTCAACACCCTCTTGGGTGAGGATGACGAGGAGCCTTGGGATCAGGTGAGCTTCCTTTCATCGGTGGACAAGCTTTGTAGGAGTAATGGTAGGAGGTGCACACTTAATGCAAATTTAAACGAGCCATTAACACCATTGGCGAAGTTACCTTATCCCACTACCATCGGTTCAAAGCAATATCATTTATCTACTGTAGTGTCGGGTCTTTCCCTCTGCAAGGAAGTTTCTCATCTTCCTGGTGTGGTTTCATAAGTTTTAATAGTTGGAGGATTTGACAAGGTGAAGGGTTTTCAGGGAAAAATATCAAAGGAGGAAGGACTGACCACTAACCGCAACGCTCAGACATTGGAGAACATGGGAGGTGGCTTGTTGGGAAAGTGGGGTTCTCTAAAGCGCATTGTGCGAGCATGGAAGACAAAACGAACCAAATGTAAAATGGTTCTGAGTTTGGATGTGGGACTCAAAGGGTCATGTTTGCTTGCTATGTGTGCTCTATTAGGAAGGTTGGCATACTGTTTGCTTTGTAGGATGTCTATTTCGGAGTGGATGTGAGTTACCTGGGAACCTGTATTGGCATGTTTACAGGTAGAGTGTGTTTGTCATTGATGGAAAGATCAGAGTATGCAACGATGGCAAAACAAGAACAACATAAGCTCAAGAGGATTAGCGCAGAGTCGCATGCAGTGCATAGGTGTGCACCAGGGACGAGGTTAACTCATTGCTAAAGCTCAAGAGAGATAGCATACTCAAGATCTTAGACGGATCAAAGGTCAAGGCCTTTGACACTTAAAAATTACTCCAAGTCAGGAGGATGTGTAAACTCGGGAGGAGAAGTGATAGTGATCATTGGATCCCATTGAGAATTCCCGATGATCGTCAGATCTGAATTTAGATAGGTCGAGCATGCAGATGGAGGACAGATCTCGGGCGTTAGATTCGAGAGCGGGGTCCAACCGTCATTGGATCCAGGAGAACCTGCACAGTCTTTAAAGTGCTAGGAGAAGTGGGCTTACAAAATCTCGAAACAGGAACATCAACAAAGACTCCATTTTGGAGTTTCAGATACCGGGAGTTAGAGGAGTCAAGAGTCGAGACTCTTCATCACAGGAGTCCCAAAGTTGCGAAATGCGAAACATCGGAATCCCAAAACAGGCACATCAACAAAGTCTCAATTTCAGAGTTCCAGATACCGAGAGTTGGAGGAGTCAAGAGTCGAGACTCTTCATCACAGGAGTCGCAAAGTTGTGAAATGCAAAACGCCGAAATCTCGAATCAGGCACAATGAAGGCTCGTGAATTTGCGAAATAATCCTAGCCGTTGGATCGAGGTTTTATTTGGGCCATCACATCTAGGAGGTGAATGTGGCAGACCACGTCAGAAAGGATAGGTGGAAGACTACATCAGTATTGACACGTGGCACGATCAGACAATGACAAGTGTCAAGTTGANCTCTGGGAGTTTTGCTTCAGGAGTTTTATCTTCATCACTCCCCCAAAGTCCCAAAGGCTAAAGTCCCAAGGCATAGGATAGCCATCTGATCACCATGGATCATGGACCGTTGATCTGGAGGGCGAAGTGCTTGTTTGATTGGAGAGTGGTCACATCTCATGGTCACATTGTCGAGAGCTAGAGAGCAGAGTTATAGAAGCCAAGCTCTATTTCGGAGCTCGTGACATGGAGAGTCGAGACGACTCATCACAGAATCCCGAAATGCAGAAATGCGAAAAACACCTTTAGGTGTAGGTTTCAGATACCGGGAGTTGGAGTGTCGAAACACTTCACCACAAGAAATGTCGAAATGTTGAAATGTGGAAATGCGAAAAACACCTTTTGGTGTAGGTTTCGGATACCAGGAGTTGGAGTGTCGAAACAATTCACCACAAGGAATGCAGAAATGAAGAAATGTGAAAAACACCTTTTGGTGTAGGTTTCGGATACCGGGAGTTGGAGTGTCGAAACACTTCACCACAAGGAATGCCGAAATGTGGAAATGCGGAAATGTGGAAAACACCTTTTGGTGTAGGTTTCAGATACCGGGAGTTGGAGTGTCGAAACACTTCACCACAGGAATGCCAAAATGTCGGAGTACCGAAATGCGAAATGGCGAAATCAAAGCGAGACCCTGTGCTTGTAATCCAACGGTGTTGGATAGTTGGAAATATGATCAAACGACTACTATTACTCTTCACAGTTAATCGATCAGTTACGATTTAGTTAGCATAACTGAATCATGACTCTTGGACGGTTGGCGATTTAGTTGTTGATGCATTTTTTGGAGGTTCACAATGTCACTGCTAGAAACGACTGATTGTTTCTGCTAGAGGACTGGAAGAGACTTCAAGGTGATTGCCAGAGAAGATGAAGAGTCTTGAGGCATCTTCCAGTGGCATGAAGATTGTTCATAGAGGCTATTGACAGATGTAAGACTGTTGGAGCCTGGAACTGCAACAGAGGGAATGAGCTCGACTGTGACAGAGAAGATGAAGATTCTCAACTGTTGGAGAGGATAAGGAATCTCATCATAACGCTCAGTGAGGATGAACGCATGGGTTTAACTACCAGAGAAGCTGAAGAGTTGTAACGATGATTAGGCATAGCACTCGACATGAGGAGATCATGCAGAAGCATTGTGAATAGAGGATGCACAAGATGCACAAAGAGTATAAAAACGCAGAACAAAGAAGAGGATGGGGGCTACTGTAGAGAGGAATTACACACGTGGAAATGGCATGCTGCAGGGAGGAGATGAAATACACAAAAGAGGTGTAATTCATAGAATAAAAATAAGACACAGAGCGAAAAGCACAACAGAAACAAAGAATAGAGATGCATAGCTGAGACAATAAAAGAAGGTTAAGGTGCACTTGTAGAGAAAAGAAGAAGATCAGAAAGCGCAAGAAGATGTAGGCAGAGAGACACTGATACAGGAGAGAAGAGCAATGTAGTAGAACAATGATGAGACTGGTAAGCCATTAATGGACATTATATCACTGTAATAAGTTTCAGTAGAAAAGATTTATATTTCAGGGTGGTCGGGAAGTGGTAGGGAGGACTGTTGTCCTCAGAGGTTCAAGTGGGTTCTTGAACACATGGAGTTGTAGCTTTCATCTCATTGCATCCAGAAAAACTAGAGTGGCAGGGTGGTGCAAGGGAGAACATTGGTTCTCTGATATACAGGTCGGTGCCTGTGTAACTGGAAGTTGGTGCTTCCATCCAGTTGGTGCTAGAACTCTTAGGGAGTTGGTGCTTCCTTCTAGTGGGTGCTAGAGAAACCAAGGAGTTGGTGCTTCCTTCTAGTGGGTGCTAGAGAATCCAGGGAGTTGGCGCTTCCTTCTAGTGGGTGCTAGAGAAACTAGGGATTTGGTGCTTCCTTCTAGTGGGTGCTAGAGAAACCAAGAAATCAGTGCTTTCTTCTAGTGGGTGCTAGAGAATCCAGAGAGTTGGTGCTCTTAGCAAGTAGTAGCTTTCAAAACAGAGGTTGTAGCCTCATTATAAGTTGGTTCTCATAAGTATGATAATGTACAGAATGTAAAGATTACTTATCATATAAAGAAGAAGAGGTTTTTACCCTTTATGGGTTTCCTCAGGAAATATCTGTCTCTGTGTATCTCATATGTGTGAATGATGTTGAATGTTCTATTGTTTACTTCCTTGCATTATTGTGATTGTCATTGAGTGCTCTATAAAGAGTTTA
>SNQJ01S0061676.1:19416-41036 GCA_010110895.2 Picea sitchensis | reverse complement strand
ACACTTCGAGGTGAAGTATCAGAAACGTTGTCTGAACCTTGTCCTGAAACCTCAACAGTGACTTTAGACGTTTTTCGCGGGGCCATGGCAGGGGATTCTACTTTAGCTCTCCTGCAATAACAATATGTATACATATAGAAATTAGTTCGCTCTAGAAAGGTTTGCTCTACGTAGAATAAAAATGAAACTTGTGACAACAAATAAAAGATCCATGCCTTCGACCATTTAAAGCTAGGTCGTCCTTAGGAACAGAACGGTCAAATCGTTCTTATGTTTAGCAATAAAACCAAATCCTTACTTGTCGATTCGCCTCGTTTCCAATTAATGTCTTAGATTTTGACAGTTCGTAATGCAAGTTGGCGCAGAGAAAGTTTTAAATTGCCTCGTAAACTGTGCATATTAATTTTCGTATTAGAACACTGGCAATGCTGGCTTAACTTAAATAATCGGGCCTTTTTGAATGTTAATTAATCTTTCGACACTCGCTTGATCGGGAGTTTTCGCTTTAACCCTTTGAACCTCTAACACCCGAGATTGCGATAATTAGCTTTGGTTAATAAAAAACGTAACCATGTTTAGGTGTTTAATTAATTACGTGGTTACTTCTATCACGACTTCGCGACTCGGAGCTTCGAAGGTATAACTTTTGAGGGAAAACAGGTCGAGTTACGAAATCCCGACAGGGCTTAATCGCGGCTAAACCTTTTACCTTTAACATTAACCCGGGTTACTTTCACAAGAATCTCGCGGTTTCGGCTATCGGGGTTACGACAGTAATACTTTTGGAGCTAGCAAACGCCGAGACACGAAATCCCGATGATGCTCAACTGCGGTTTAGAGTATCTTTACTCTCGGTAAGGATTTGGGTAAACTTTTTAAAACTAGTTCGTCGTTTCGCCTCTCGGGACTTGTAAACTATGTGATCTATAACTCCCGACATGTGACATCCCGAGGTTCAAAAGTAGAGACTCATTTAAACGATTAAAAATAAATCTTGCTTTAAGAGTATGATAATCGTCGTTGCTTGCGCGATGAGACTTCTGAGTTTTTTTTTTGGGAAAAATATGAAAATCGACTTTCGATTTCAAACATTAAGATATGAAATTTTAAACAGGCTAAAAAACAAAGGCGGCTCCAACAGATGTTATGATAGTATCCGATGTTGATGGATAGTGATACAGTGATGCTTCTACAGCTTACAAAATCGATATTCCAACATAGTGGGAGACTGTGGTGAGAAGAGATGTGATATTTGATGAGGATGTGAGATCTTTTGGTTCACAGGACTCTCCTTCAGTGATTGAGGAGAATGTGGAGGCTGTTCCAAATTCAGAGACTCGAGATGAGTCAAATTCAGAGAGAAATGAGGTGCGATTGGGGGTGGATATGCCCTCAACTACTCCAACACGCAAGAGACCAAGATGGCTCACTCAAACATTGCAGGAGGCTCAAGAGCATGTAGAAGTGCCCAGATCTTCAATGAGGGAAAAAATACCTCCTAGGAGATATGCTAGTCATGTCGCATTGTTTTCTTCCATCCATGAGGCTTCTAGTTGTTCAATGGAGGAGAGATGTGATACCTTAATGGAGGATGATGTTGAGATTTGATGCAGGAGCATCGTCAGCGAGCACACGTGGCACGAAAACTCAGCACCTAGGGACCATTTCGGAATCTGAAACGCTGGGAGTTACTGTGAATCTTTTGGCGCTGATTGGAAAAACGGAAGAAGATCAAGCACTCGGAAGCTGATGATCACGAGTGATCTGGGAGTTTCACTGCTAGCCTTGAATGTAACGGAACTTAGGTAGCAGTTAGGTTTTCATTTCGAGTAGACGAGTAATCGGGGGGAACCCTAAGGACCCTCTGAGATAAATAGAGGTTTTGTATGCCCAAATGAGGCTGTTGCGAGTTAGTAGGAAACTTTTGAGTTTTTAGTTGTTGTTTGATCATAGTTGTAGCCATTTACTTTTGAATGAATATAACAGAGGAAAATTGATCCAAATGCATAGTGTTGTTACTATTTGCAATTCCCTGTTATTTTTATTTTCATGAATGAATGAGTTTTCGTTTTGAGTATCTGAAACTGTAAGATGTTAGTATAAGTTTCAATTGTTCTCTTCTGTAAGTTATGCAAGGAGTGCATGTAAGAGAGTCTTTTTTTGACTCGAAGATCAGAAGAGATAGCCTGGAACTTTTGTATGCAGAGTGTGCATACTAAGCGCAATGAGTGTGCGTAGAGGCGAACTTGTTTCAAGTTTGAAAGCTCAGGAGATCGAGCGCAAACTGTGCCAGAAGGGCACCAGAAAGTCTTTTGATAGACGCAGAAGGGTCGAGTCCCTTAGAAATTGAGTAAGTTGAAAACTCAGGGAGAACCAGTGCAAGTTTGCACGCAGAGCGCAAGTGTGCGCTAGGGTGAAGTCAAAGTCCATTGACGAAAGCTCAGAAGGGATAGTGCTTTCCAGAAGTGCAGACGAGGTCCAAGAGACAGACTCGTAGGATGAACAAAGGGCGAGGCCTTTGGATACTTAGAAATTCTTCTAAGTCAGAGAAAGTCGGAAGCTCAAGAGGGAGAGCGACAGTGGTCGTTGGATCACCAATGCAAAGGACCAACAACCGTCCAATCAAATCAAGGTGCATGAGCCTTAGCGTTTCGCACACGCAAGAGCGGGGACTTGCCAAAGTTTCGAAGTCCCGAAGTAATTTGGGACCGTCCGATCGTCCGAAGTAAATCTCAACTGTCCGAAGGAAATCTCAAGCATCGGATCGTCCGAAGTAGATATGAATCATCAAATCTGAAGAACAGTTGGTGCGAATCTATGGATCCCGAATAAAGACCCGAAGTAAACGTCAATCGTCCGATCGAGAGGGTAGGTGGCATAAATCCGTGGGCTCCGGGTAAAGACCCGAAGTAAATATCAACCGCCCGATTCGGGAGAATTAGATCTGAATCGTTGGTTTGAAAGAGGCAGATCTCAGTCGTCGGTCCAGATGCACCGTCAAGATCGTAAGATCGATGGTCACACTCGATTGCGGGGCCAGAAAGTGCCCGGACGTTAAAATTTTGAGAGCAGGCCGCAATCGAAACCACGGTATCGGTGAAGAGGTACGTGGCAGCTGGAGGTAAATTGCGGGGAGAAAAGCGGTTGATCCCAAACCACTCTTGGGCGCGCCCGCAATCATTCGCTTACGCAAGGACGTAGCCCGAGGTCACATGCGACAGGGAGCTAACGAGAAGAGAGCTCGCGCCTGAAACCTGAGAGTTCAGTCGCGCGAAGAAGGAGGTCGCAGGTGCCATAGAACCTGCAACAGAGAACCGAAAGGACCTGTGGTAATTCGTAAGTGAGACCATCAAGGTCTCAGAAAGCCAATTCGGCTCGGAGTTGAAGATCCTTGACCGGGAGGTCGCGTAACCCTTAGAAGAGAAAGGGGGGGTTGCATCAAGCGGTATCAAAGTTGAATTTTGCTTGCAGACAGCAGGCAAAGGAGAGGAGACAAAAGAACTCGAAGTTGTACTCTGTGTGTGACAGACAGTCAACACAATGCCACCGAGGAGGCGAGTGGAGCCACCTTTAGCCAATCGGACTGTAGAAAGGGAAATGCGAGAGCTTCGTGCAAGATTAGAGGCGATGGAGGCAGCGCAGAGAAGGGCACCTGATGCTGGAGACATTAGCAATGCAGAGAGTGAAAAAGTAGAAGTCGAAGAAGTCGCAGGAGAGAATGTTACCGAAGAACGCTTGCTGAGAGCAGTTGTTAGATTGGGAGCCAGAGCCAAGATAGAGGTCCCAATGTATGAAGGCAATTTGGAAGATGAAGAGCTGCTGGATTGGATAAGATCCATGGACAAATATTTCGACTATGAAGATGTCGATGAGGAGAAGAGGATGAGACATGTTGTCACCAGAATAAAAGGTCATGTAGCACTGTGGTGGGATGAACTGCAGGCTAAGAGAAGAAGCAAAGGCAAACAGAAGATAAGAATTGGGACAGAATGATAGCCAAGCTGAAGGCTAAATTCATGCCCAAAGATTATCAGATCAATCTGTTCAGGAAGCTGCAGAACCTGAGGAGAAGGGTATGACAGTTAAGGTGTACACAGAGGAGTTCTACAAGATGAACATCAGAACTGGACAAAGAGAGAAAGATGAAGAAAAAGTTGCCACGTATATAAATGGCTTGAGGTATGAAATCCAGGATGAGATCAGCATGATGTCAATAAGGACAGTGGAGGATGCTTATCAGTTTGCACTGAAGGCAGAGGAGAAGTTGACTAGAAAAGAAAGCCAGCGAGGCAGAGGTAAAAGCCCAGTCCCGAACAAAGGCAAGGGAGTTGCCCATGACAAGGCACATAAATCCAAAGACAAGACTGAGAAACCACATAGTCACTCGGAAAGAGGAGGAAGTTCCCGAGGAAGACAAGATGGTGGAAGAAGTTCTTCTAGAGAAAGAGGAAGAAGCAGAGGAGAAGTAAGGTGCTATGCCTGTGGAAAGACAGGGCACATGTCTTGGGAATGTCCCGAGAAAAAGAAAGGAGGAGGTGAAGCTCACATTTTGGAAGCATAGGAAGGAATGTTGAAGCAAAAGGAGCAGAGGATGGAACATCCCTAATGTTGAGAAAGGTTCTCTTAAAACCAGAGGCAGAAGTTGAAAAGTCAGTGCAGAGGAACAGGGTCTTCAGGACAACTTGCAAGACTAAAGATAGAGTATGCAAGATGATAATTGACAGTGGGAGCACTGATAACTTAATATCCACAGAGATGGTGGAGAAATTGGAGCTGGAGACAACTGCACATCCGAAGCCATACAAAGTCTCATGGTTGCAGAAAGGACACCAGTTAATGGTTATTAAACAATGCTTGGTTGAATTTAAGATAGGAGGATATAGAGATGAAATTCTATGTGATGTAATTCCCATGGATGTATGCCATATTTTGTTGGGAAGACCATGGCAGTTTGACAGGAATATCATTCATGATGGGAGGAAGAATACATACACCTTGGAGAAGAATGGTAGGACACACATGTTGTTGTCGATAGAGGAGAAGAAAGTGAAAGAGGAAGCCAGCACAAGCATACTTCTCATGAGTGGGAAGGAGCTCCTAAAAGAAGTTAAGAAAGAACAGGAGATGTAGTTTGTTATGGTGAGGAAACCCAGAGTTATCCTTACAAGTACTTTGATGGATGATTTGCCTAAAGAAGTTCAGGAATTGTTGGATAATTTTGCTGACATAGTGGTGGATGAGCTGCCTAACTCATTGCCATCCATCAGAAGTATCAGCCATCATATTGATTTGATACCAAGAGCAAGTCTGCCAAACAATGCAACATACAGACTGACACCTCGAGAGAATGAGGAGGTAAAGAACCAAGTCCATGAATTGTTAGACAAGGGTTTGGTCAGAGAGAGCTTGAGTCCATGTGCAGTACCAACTGTGTTGAGTCCAAAGAAGGATGAAGGATGGAGAATGTGTACAGACTCAAGAGCCATTAACAAGATCACCATCAGGTATAGATTTCCTTTGCCAAGAATGGATGACTTAATGGATTGTTTAAGTGGAGCAAATTTCTTCTCTAAGATAGATTTGAAAAGTGGATATATCATATCACCAGATAAGGATGAGAGAAGGTGATGAGTGGAAAACAGCCTTTAAGACAAATGAAGGTTTGTATGAGTGGCTTGTTATGCCATTTGGCTTAACAAATGCCCCGAGTACTTTTATGAGGTTGATGAATGAAATACTGAAAGATTTCATTGGCAAGTTTGTGGTTGTGTATCTAGACGATACACTGATCTTTAGTAGGACTAAAGAGGAGCATTTGAGACACCTGACACTAGTGATGAGGAGACTACAGCAGGAGAAGCTATTGATAAATCTCAAGAAGTCCTCTTTTATGAAGACATAACTCATTTACTTGGGTTTTGTGATCTCTTCAAATAAACTGAAGATGGATCCAGAGAAGGTGAAAGCAATCAAAGAATGGCCATCACCAAGGAGTATGTTTGAGGTAAGAAGCTTCCATGGATTAGAAAGTTTCTATAGGAAGTTCATCAGAGATTTCAGTGGAATTTGTGCACCGATGATGGATACAGTGAAGAAGAAGCACAAGTCTTTTAAATGGACAGAGGAGGTTGAGAGGAGCTTCAATATACTGAAGGAGAAAATAACAGAACGACCAATTCTGATCTTACCAAATTTTGGAAAGACATTTCAAGTGAGATGTGATGCAAGTGGAGTTGCAATTGGAGCAGTTTTGAGCTAGGATAATAGACCGGTTTCCTATTTCAGTGAGAAGCTGAATGAGACCAAGAGAAAATACTCCACATATGATAAGGAGTTTTATGCCATAATTCAAGCCTTGAAGAAATGGAGACATTACCTTGTTCCACAGGAATTTGTCTTGTATAGCGACAACCAAGCTTTACAATTCATAACCAGACAGGAAAAATTGAATCAGAGGCATGCAAAGTGGATTGAATTTATGCAGAATTTCACTTTTGTCATAAAACATATTGTTGGGAATGCTAACAAAGTTGTTGATGCATTGAGCAGGAAATGTTTGATTCTGCAGGAGTTTTAGGTGAAGACCTTAGGGTTTGAACACCTTAAGGATATGTATCGTGATGCTCCAGACTTCAAGGAAGCATACGAAGCATGTGCAATCCTGTGCTGAGACACAGGAGCCAGTGGACAGAGTATATGATTCAAGAGGGATTGTTGTTCAAGGGAAATCAGTTGTGCATACCAAAATGCTCAATGAGGGATAACCTTTTGAAGGAAAAGCATAGTGGGGGATTGGCTGGACATTTCGGCCATGATAAGACATTTGCACAGTTGAGCAGTTCATACCATTGGCCAGGGATGAGAAAAGAAGTGATAAAGTTTGTGAACAGATGCAGAATCTGCCAACATGCAAAAAGAAAAAGACAGAACACTGGATTGTATCAACCATTGCCAATACCGGAGAAGCCTTGGGATGCAATAAGCATGGATTTTGTGTTGGGACTGCCAAGAACGCAAAGAGGATGTGATTCCATATTCGTGGTGGTGGATAGGTTTTCAAAGATGGCACACTTTATCCCATGCCAGAAGACCAGTGACGCAACAGATGTTGCAAATCTGTTTTTCAAGGAAGTTATGAGACTTCACAGACTACCCAGAAGCATTGTCTCAGACAGAGACACTAAATTTGTTGGTCAATTTTGGAGAACACTGTGGAAGAAATTGGGGACAGATTTGTCCTTCAGCTCAGCTTATCACCCTCAGACAGATGGGCAGACTGAGGTGGTAAACAGAAGTTTGGGAAACTTATTGAGGAGTCCGGTCACTGAGCATCATAATCAGTGGGATCAGATTCTGCCACAAGCATAATTTGCATACAATGACTCACCCAACAGGAGCACTGGAAAGAGCCCATTCCAAATACTGTATGGAATGCAACCCAGGGGAGTATCTGAGTTGAGAGACTTGGAACAGAGCAAGATCAGAAGCATTGGAGCAGAAGATTTTGCTGCAGAAATGCAGAGCTCCATAACCAGATTAGAGGACAATTGTAGAACTCTAACCAAGAGTACAAGCGCAAAGTTGATCAACATCGCAGAGAACTTCAATTTGAAGTAGGAGATCAAGTTCTGGCACATCTCAGGAAAGAAAGGTTCCCTAGGGGAACATATAAGAAGCTGAAGATGAAGAAGATAGGGCCATGTAAGATATTAAGGAAGTTTGGTGCAAATGCCTATGAGATTGAGCTTCCAGATGATGTGGGCATATCACCCATATTCAACGTTTCAGACCTATACCCTTACAGGGAATATGACTCAGAGGGATCAAAAGTTCAAGAGAAGATTCTGTGGGAGAAGCAAATGCCTATAGCAGAAAAACCACAGATGGAGAAGATCATTGATCAGAGGATTAGCAAGAAGACCAGGAGGAAGACCCATCTTGAATATCTGGTCAAGTAGAAGGGACACCCAATAGAAGATGCCAGTTGTGAAAATGAAGTTGATATCCAGAAGCATGAAAAGTCGATGCAGGAGTCCATAAATTTTTGTCTAGGGGAGTATGATGCAGGAGCATCGTCAGTGAGCACACGTGGCAGGACAACTCGGCGCCTGGGGATCATTTCGGAATCTGAAACGCTGGGAGTTACTGCGAATCTTTTGGAGCTGATTGGAAAAACGGAAGAAGATCAAGCGCTTGGAAGCTGATGATCACGAGTGATCTGGGAATTTCACTCCTAGCCTTGAATGTAACGGAACTTAGGTAGCAGTTAGGTTTTCGTTTTGAGTAGACGAGTAGTCAGGGGGAACCCTAAGGACCCTCTGAGATAAATAGAGGTTTTGTACGCCCAAATGAGGCTTCTACAAGTTAGTAGGAAAATTCTGAGTTTTTAATTGTTGTTTGATCATAGTTGTAGCCATTTACTTTTGAATGAATATAACAGGGGAAAATTGATCCAAATGCATAGTGTTGTTACTGTTTGCAATTCCCTGTTATTGTTATTTTCATGAATGAATGAGTTTTCGTTTCGAGTATCTGAAATTGTAATATGTTAGTATGAGTTTCAATTGTTCTCTTCTGTAAGTTATGCAAGGAGTGCATACTGAACTCAAGGAGTGCGTGTAAGAGAGTCTTTTTTGACTCGAAGCTCAGAAGAGATAGCGTGGAACTTTTGTATGCAGAGTGTGCATACTAAGCGCAAGGAGTGCGCGTATAGGCGAACTTGTTTCAAGTTCGAAAGCTCAGGAGATCGAGCGCAGACTGTGCCAGGAGGGCACCAGAAAGTCTTTTGAAAGATGCAGAAGGGTCGAGTCCCTTAGAAATTGAGTAAGTTGAAAACTCAGGGAGAACCAGTGCAAGTTTGCACGCAGAGCGCAAGTGTGCGCCAGGGTGAAGTCAAAGTCCATTGACGAAAGCTCAGAAGGGATAGTGCTTTCCAAAAGTGTAGACGAGATCCAAGAGACGGACTCGTAGGAGGAACAAAGGGCGAGGCCTTTGGATACTTAGAAATTCTTCTAAGTCAGAGGAAGTCGGAAGCTCAGGAGGGAGAGCGACAGTGGTCGTTGGATCACCGATTCAAAGGACCAACAACCGTCCGATCAAATCAAGGTGCGCGAGCCTTAGCGTTTCGCACACGCAAGAGAGGGGACTTTCCAAAGTTCCGAAGTCACGAAGTAATTTGGGACCGTCCGATCGTCCGAAGGAAATCTCAACCGTCCGATCGTCCGAAGGAAATCTCAACCGTCCGATCGTCCGAAGGAAATCTCAAGCGTCCGATCATCCGAAGTAGATCTAAACCGTCAGATCTTAAGAACAGGTGGCGCGAATATGTGGATCTCGGATAAAGACCCGAAGTAAACATCAATCGTCCGATCCAGAGGGCAGGGGGCATAAATCTGTGGGCTCCGGGTAAAGACCCGAAGTAAATATCAACTGCCTGATTCGGGAGAATTAGATTTGAATCGTTGGTTTGAAAGAGGCAGATCTCAGGCGTCAGTCCAGAAGCACCGTCAAGATCGTAAGATTAACGGCCACGCTCGATTGCGGGGATAGAAAGTGCCCGGACGTTAAAATTTTGAGGGCGGGCCGCAATCGAAACCACGGTATCAATGAAGAGCTACGTGGCAGCTGGAGGTAAATTGCCGAGAGAAAAGCGGTTGATCCCAAACCACTCTTGGGCGCGCCCGCAATCGTTCACTTACGCAACGACGTAGCCCAAGGTCACATGTGACAGGGAGCTAACGAGAAGAGAGTTCGCGCCTAAAACCTGAGAGTTCAGTCGCACGAAGAAGGAGATCGCGGGTGCCATAGAACCTGCAACAGAGGACCGAAAGGGCCTGTGGTAATTCGTAAGTGGAACCATCAAGGTCTCAGAGAGCCAATTCGGCTCGGAGTTGAAGATCCTTGACCGAGAGGTCGCGTAACCCTTAGGAGAGAAAGGGGGGGTTGCATCAAGATTGATACTAGGTTTGCAACTGATGGGAGTATTATAGAGTACAAGGAGGATGATGGATTCTCTTAGATACAGGGAGTTTCCCTTGGATTCTCTCTGACAGAGGGAGTTGACCATGATGTTACTCTTGCTTCAAGATTCTCTCGAGATGAGGGAGTTAACCTAGTTCATGTTGGTTCAGTCTTTGAAGGATTAGAGGTACATGAGAGAGATTCTCATGTTGACATGTTTTTTATGGCCTTGCATAGGTTGTTACCTATACCATGAGCTTTGTGTTCCAGGATCGAGGAATTGACTTATGCAGATTTTTCTCTTTATGACTTTGATAGATGTGATCGACAGGTCTTAATCTTGTATGGGGATGTGATTATCTTTGCATGATGTCCTTAATAGCTCATGATGTGGTGTACATTGATTTGGCTTGTGATGGTGACTTGAAGGGTGATGGAGTTTGGCGGGTTGCTCTTGTTCCAGGATTATGTTCCTTCAAATTTATAGATGGTCATTATTCTTTAAAGGATCAAGATGTTGCGATAGCATGGGTGACAGGTTCTTTTTAGGAGACAGTGGTTGATTCCAAGACCACAACCAGTATAGATTTGCAAGTAGCAAGTTTAGTGGAGTTGTAGAGGGAGTCAACAAGTCTCAATGAACACTTTCCTTGTAAAGAGGGATTGTTAGTTTTACGAGTTACTCCAAAAGTTTTTACATCGTGTTTGGGGTGCTTCATGAGATTCAAGGTACATGGTGTATGTTTAGCCCCTGAATGGTCCGAGTTGGATTGGCGCATGGGAGATGGTCTGTGATGGCTTTGCACAGTCGAGACAACGTGCAAAGAGATTGCTTGACCTCAGTTAGGTGATGGATTGGTATTCTTCCCTTAGGTGTTGGAGTTCTCTTGATAGTTTGGTGGACACCCTTCATGATAGCCACATGGAGAGTTCACTTGCTTGGAGAATTCCCTACTTGGGAGGAGGGACATTGTGCATCTTGCAGGAGGGAATAAGGCCCTAGATAGCATGGGTTTCCTTGGATTCACATTCAGAGGCTTGGAGTTGGCTCAAGGACACCTCGGCTACGGTAGTGTTCTTGCAAGGGGCTACTAACCCAATGGAGTACATTGCTTAGGAGGATCGATGGAGTTCGTGGAGGCTTGTGACAAAGACATATGGACTTACCTCTAGTAGTTACATCATCTTGGAGCCATTATTGTGTACGACATCCCCTCAGAGCATGACACATGTACTTTGGAATGGAGCATCTCACTTATGTTGACCTACAAGTGCTCATTGTAGGTTATTTGAAAGGGTTTGGGAGCACATTGTATGGTTAGCATCCCTTATCTCTCATATATATAGAGGAAGGAAAGAGTCCTTTTATCATCATTGTTTTGTACTTAGCTTCTTAGAGAAAGTCGCTAGAGTTTCCTCATGAACCTTAGGAGGAGTTATGAAGTCTAGAGGAGACGTCTTTATTGGAGCTTGATCCTTGTGAGTTTCTAGGGTTTACTCTTGTGAAGAAGACATTGGTGATCACTCTTCTCCCTCTCTTGGATCTTCTTGTTACTTGGTCTTCTTAGAGTATCTTGGAGGTCTAGAGTTAGGGTTTATCCCTTGGAGGTTTGAGATTAAGGTTTTTTGATAAAACCTGGGGGTATCTTTGGTGGAGAAGAAGAAGAGAAGAGAATGTCTTGCCTTGGAGGATGTGTTGGAGTGATTCTTGCATATTGGAGCTCCTTGGTTAAGCTGGGTTTTTCATTGTTTTCCCTAGCTAGGGTTCTGGAGAGCTAGTGGGTTTGTCCTAGCCTTGAGAGAGGGCTATGGTATGTACTTGAACTTCATCTTGAGCATATTCATAAAGTTTTTAGTGGTTCAAAACTTATGCAATTTCTAGATTTGATTTTCAGCTATATATGTTCATGTATTGTCATTTACAGCTATATATATTTTGATGATTTGACATAAGTAAAAGAACAACTTGTTGAGTGATTTGACATCATCATTGAGGAAAAGGGCTTGTTTGCTGCTTCTATATCTGTTGTTTTACTGCTGTTATAACTGTTGTAAAAGTGAATTTTTAGATCTAGTTTATGTGTGATAAGTTGCCCTAGAGCACTGAAACTTATCAAAAAAGTTTGGTATATTTTCTCCTTTAATTGCCTAGAAGATTGGGCCATTAGAAAGTGAAATATTTTATCTTTTCCACTATGGTTTTATACTCTTTCATAAGATCCCTAAGGCTGCAAATTCACAGGATTAAGATCTGTGAAACCTCTAGTGAAAGAGGTGAAATTTCTGTTTTGCATTGAACACTGAGATAGCAATTTTATGCCGGAAACTTCAACAAGATCCTCATCCAAATTATCAGAAAAATGGTTGGGGAGAATAAGAAATCATGGGATGGTTGCCTCAAGTTCTTGTTATCGCACGGTTTGTAGGAAGGGTTTAAGTAGCTTGAGTCAAGGCTTAAAACCGGCGTAACAGGAGCTTCCCCACCCACTGTCACCTCGATGGGGGGCTCTTTCTATTTAGGAGGGCTAGTCCAAGGGAGACGTCCCTNTACTTTCTCCATATGAAGTCCAATGAGGTTGGAACCACTCTCAAACATCCTGAAACAATTAATGGTAATGATAAAAATTTAAGTAAAAGGATGAAAATAAAAGATAAAGGAGAATGTCACTTCTTTTACTAGGGTGGGTGAAATGGAGGGGGTGGGGACCTCTTTAAATAGCATTAATAAGGCAAAATAACCCTTAGTTGCACACCAAAACACCTTACAACTACAACTTGCATGAGAAAACATGAGCCATGTACTTCTCTGTTACTTAGGTTTTAAATTTTAGGGGGTTTTAGAGGGTTTCAGGTTTCTGGGACCAAACCGGCCGGTTTATGACAAAACCGACCGGTTTGGTCATAAACCGGTCGGTTTGGTCATAAACCGGCCAACCGGTTCGGTTTATTGACTGGTTTGAACCGGTCGACCATCAAACTGGTCAAACCGGCCGGTTTCGGTTTCGGTTCAACAGTTTTTAAAACACTGGTCGGTGCAGGAGCTCATGGACAGGAGTCCATAAATTTTTGTCTAGGGGAGTATGATGCAGGAGCATCGTCAGTGAGCACACGTGGCAGGACAACTTGGGGCCCGGGGATCATTTTGGAATCTGAAACGCTGGGAGTTACTGCGAATCTTTTGGAGCTGATTGGAAAAACGGAAGAAGATCAAGCGCTTGGAAGCTGATGATCATGAGTGATCTGGGAGTTTCACTCCTAGCCTTGAATGTAACGAAACTTAGGTAGCAGTTAGGTTTTCGTTTCAAGTAGACGAGTAGTCGGGGGGAACCCTAAGGACCCTCTGAGATAAATAGAGGTTTTGTACGCCCAAATGAGGCTGTTGCAAGTTAGTAGGAAAATTCTGAGTTTTTAGTTGTTGTTTGATCATAGTTGTAGCCATTTACTTTTGAATGAATATAACAGGGGAAAATTGATCCAAATGCATAGTGTTGTTACTGTTTGCAATTCCCTGTTATTGTTATTTTCATGAATGAATGAGTTTTCGTTTCGAGTATCTGAAACTGTAAGATGTTAGTATAAGTTTCAATTGTTCTCTTCTGTAAGTTATGCAAGGAGTGCATACTGAACGCAAGGAGTGCGTGTAAGAGAGTCTTTTTTGACTCGAAGCTCAGAAGAGATAGCGTGGAACTTTTGTATGCAGAGTGTGCATCACTGCATACTAAGTGCAAGGAGTGCGCATATAGGCGAACTTGTTTCAAATTCGAAAGCTCAGGAGATCGAGCGCAGACTATGCCAGGAGGGCACCAGAAAGTCTTTTGAAAGATGCAGAAGGGTCGAGTCCCTTAGAAATTGAGTAAGTTGAAAACTCAGGGAGAACCAATGCAAGTTTGCACGCAGAGTGCAAGTGTGCGCCAGGGTGAAGTCAAAGTCCATTGACGAAAGCTCAGAAGGGATAGCGCTTTCCAAAAGTGCAGACGAGGTCCAAGAGACGGACTCGTAGGAGGAACAAAGGGCGAGGCCTTTGGATACTTAGAAATTCTTCTAAGTCAGAGGAAATCGGAAGCTCGGGAGGGAGAGCAACAGTGGTCGTTGGATCACCGATTCAAAGGACCAACAACCGTCCGATCAAATCAAGGTGCGCAAGCCTTAGCGTTTCGCACATGCAAGAGAGGGGACTTCCCAAAGTTCCGAAGTCACGAAGTAATTTGGGACCGTCCGATCGTCCAAAGTAAATCTCAACCGTCCGATCGTCCAAAGTAAATCTCAACCGTCGGATCATCCGAAGTAGATCTAAACCGTCAGATCTGAAGAACGGGTGGCACGAATATGTGGATCTCGGATAAAGACCCGAAGTAAACGTCAATCGTCCGATCCAAAGGGCAGGTGGCATAAATCTGTGGTCTCTGGGTAAAGACCCGAAGTAAATATCAACTGCCTGATTCAGGAGAATTAGATTTGAATCGTTGGTTTGAAAGAGGCAGATCTCAAGCGTCAGTCCAGAAGCACCGTCAAGATCGTAAGATCAACGGTCACGCTCGATTGCAAGGCCAGAAAGTGCCCGGACGTTAAAATTTTGAGGGCGGGCCGCAATCGAAACCACAGTATCAATGAAGAGCTACATGGCAACTGGAGGTAAATTGTAGAGAGAAAAGCAGTTTATCCCAAACCACTCTTGGACGCACCCGCAATCGTTCACTTACGCAAGGACGTAGCCCGAGGTCACATGCGACAGGAAGCTAACGAGAAGAGAGCTCACGCCTAAAACCTGAGAGTTCAGTCGCGTGAAGAAGGAGATCGCGGGTGCCATAAAACCTGCAACAGAGGACCGAAAGGACCTGTGGTAATTCGTAAGTGGAACCATCAAAGTCTCAGAGAGCCAATTCGGCTCGGAGTTGAAGATCCTTGACCGGGAGGTCACGTAACCCTTAGGAGAGTAAGGGGGGGTTGCATCAAGATTGATACTATGTTTGCAACTGATGGGAGTATTATAGAGTACAAGGTGGATGATGGATTCTCTTAGATACAGGGAGTTTCCCTTGGATTCTCTCTGACAGAGGGAGTTGACCATGATGTTACTCTTGCTTCAAGATTCTCTCGAGATGAGGGAGTTAACCTAGTTCATGTTGGTTCAGTTTTTGAAGGACTAGAGGTAAATGAGAGAGATTCTCATGTTGACATGTTTTTTATGGCCTTGCATAGGTTGTTACCTATACCATGAGCTTTGTGTTCCAGGATCGAGGAATTGACTTGTGCAGATTTTTCTCTTTATGACTTTGATAGATGTGATCGACAGGTCTTAATCTTGTATGGGGATGTGATTATCTTTGCATGATGTCCTTAATAGCTCATGATGTGGTGTACATTGATTTGGCCTGTGATGGTGACTTGAAGGGTGATGGAGTTTGGCGGGTTGCTCTTGTTCCAGGATTATGTTCCTTCAAATTTATAGATGGTCATTATTCTTTAAAGGATCAAGATGTTGCGATAGCATGGGTGACAGGTTCTTTTTAGGAGACAGTGGTTGATTCCAAGACCACAACCAGTATAGATATTTGCAAGTAGCAGATTTAGTGGAGTTGCAGAGGGAGTCAACAAGTCTCAATAAACACTTTCCTTGTAAAGAGGGATTGTTAGTTTTACGAGTTACTCCAAAAGTGTTTACATCGTGTTTGGGGTGCTTCATGAGATTCAAGGTACATGGTGTATGTTTATCCCCCGAATGGTCCGAGTTGGATTGGCGCATGAGAGATGGTCTGTGATGGCTTTGCACAGTCGAGACAACGTGCAAAGAGATTGCTTGACCTCAGTTAGGTGATGGATTGGTATTCTTCCCTTAGGTGTTGGAATTCTCTTGATAGTTTGGTGGACACCCTTCATGATAGCCACATGGAGAGTTCACTTACTTGGAGAGTTCCCTACTTGGGAGGAGGGACATTGTGCATCTTGCAGGAGGGAATAAGGCCCTAGATAGCATGGGTTTCCTTGGATTCACATTCAGAGGCTTGGAGTTGGCTCAAGGACACCTCGGCTACGGTAGTGTTCTTGCAAGGGGCTACTGACCCAATGGAGTACATTGCTTAGGAGGATCGATGGAGTTTCTGGAGGCTTGTGACAAAGACATATGGACTTACCTTTAGTAGTTACATCATCTTGGAGCCCTTATTGTGTACGACATCCCCTCAGAGCATGACACATGTACTTTGGAATGGAGTGTCTCACTTACGTTGACCTACAAGTGCTCATTGTAGGTTATTTGTAAGGGTTTGGGAGCACATTGTACGGTTGGCATCCCTTATCTCTCATATATATAGAGGAAGGAGAGAGTCCTTTTATCATCATTTTTTTGTACTTAGCTTCTTAGAGAAAGTCGCTAGAGTTTCCTCATGAACCTTAGGAGGAGTTATGAAGTATAGAGGAGACGTCTTTATTGGAGCTTGATCCTTGTGAGTTTCTAGGGTTTACTCTTGTGAAGAAGACATTGGTGATCACTCTTCTCCCTCTCTTGGATCTTCTTGTTACTTGGTCTTCTTAGAGTATCTTGGAGGTCTAGGGTTAGGGTTTATCCCTTGGAGGTTTGAGATTAAGGTTTTTTGATAAAACCTGGGGGTATCTTTGGTGGAGAAGAAGAAGAGAAGAGAATGACTTGCCTTGGAGGATGTGTTGGAGTGATTCTTGCATATTGGAGGTCCTTGGTTAAGCTGGGTTTTTCATTGTTTTCCCTAGCTAGGGTTCTGGAGAGCTAGTGGGTTTGTCCTAGCCTTGAGAGAGGGCTATGGTATGTACTTAAACTTCATCTTGAGCATATTCATGAAGTTTTTAGTGGTTCAAAACTTATGCAATTTCTAGATTTGATTTTCAGCTATATATGTTCATGTATTGTCATTTACAGCTATATATATTTTGATGATTTGACATAAGTAAAAGAACAACTTGTTGAGTGATTTGACATCATTATTGAGGAAAAGGACTTGTTTGCTGCTTCTATATCTGTTGTTTTACTGCTGTTATAACTGTTGTAAAAGTGAATTTTTAGATCTAGTTTATGTGTGATAAGTTGCCCTAGAGCACTGAAACTTATCAAAAAAGTTTGGTATATTTTCTCCTTCAATTGCCTAGAAGATTGGGCCATTAGAAAGTGAAATATTTTATCTTTTCTGCTACGGTTTTATACTCTTTCATAAGAGCCCTAAGGCTGCAAATTCACAGGATTAAAATCTGTGAAACCTCTAGTGAAAGAGGTGAAATTTCTGTTTTGCATTAAACACTGAGATAGCAATTTTATGCCGGAAACTTCAACAAGGTCCTCATCCAGATTATCAGAAAAATGGTTGGGGAGAATAAGAAATCATGGGATGGTTGCCTCAAGTTCTCACTATGGGCTGTTCATAATACATATCACTATGAAATGATCAACCAGTAAGAGTCCTTTTGACCTAGTATATGGTTTAGATATGATTTTCCCAATTGATTTGAAATTACCAGTCTATAAATTGTTGGAAGAGTTACTACTAATCATGAGGCTTTCCAAGCTCATTTCAACCACATTGCATACGTTGATGAAGAGTGGTAGACAGCTTAGGATCACTTTGTGGACTATCAAGGTCATGTGAAGAAAGTATTTGATCAGAAGGATAGAGAAAAATGTTTGCAGGTGGGAGATCTGGTATAGCTATGGGACAAGAAGAATTAGAAATATGGAGACCATGGAAAGTTTGACAGTTTATGGTGGGGTCCATACCTCATTGATGCAGCAGCTGGCCCCAACACTTTTTATCTTATGGATTTCAATGGAGAGAGAGAGAGAGAGAGCAGCTACCAATTAATGGGCAGAATCTGAAGTTGTACTTTCCATAAGAGCTTTTTTGACTGAAATAAAAATTAAATAAAAAACAAAAAAGAGTATTTTGGGGGGTTGTACAAGGTAGTTAGAGTCAATTATTGCCTTTGCCTTTTGCTGATTTTTCATTTTCATCCTGCTGTTTTTTATTTCAAACTGTTTTTATGTCCTTTATTGACTTGTATTTCTCAGTTTCTGCTTTCAGTCAACTTCAAGTCAATTCCTTTTCATTTTTCAGCATAATACGTTGTTCTCCACATGTATGAGTAGCAACAGGGTCTCTATTGTCCCTACTTTCATTCCTTTCCTACACGTTTTGTTGTTTGGAGTTGAATCATAGAATCTGATAACATATTACAGCTGGCCATTCTTTAAGATTTGGTCTAGGTCAAGCCTGGATGAGGGCATCATTCATTTTAACTGCATTACTTTGGTTGAGTATCGAGTCTGGTTGGCATGGTAGTGTTGAAGGGACAATAGGAGGCATCTTGAGTCATATGGTTGTCTTGTCTCTTCATGATCTTCATCAAGTCAAGCCTAAGTCAACCCTTGTTGGTCGCTACCTCATCCAGCCATAGGGACATGGCACCATTTGGTGGTACTTCACATGTGCTTCATGCTGGTGGAAGGTTTTCATCATTGACTTTCTCCTAGTAGGTCATTCCTCATCGACTACAAAACAGTATCTAAGGACTGGTCCAGAAGCCACCGTGCCTTGACGATCGTTAATCTCGTGGGCAGTAGTCTCGCATCTAACAGGACTAAGCATCATTGGGTTCTAATCAGATGAGCTTCATCAATGTTCGACTTCGACTCATTTTTTGTTGAAGTTTGAGTAGCTTCGAAATATATTCTTATTGTATCAATATTGTATTAGACCAAGTCAAAACCCTAAAGAATAATATTATGTTATATTTGTAAAGTTGGCCCTATTGTGACTTTGTAAAATTCAATTGTAAATTAGAAAGGGTAAAGTGTACAAGTCGGCCCTAACCTAATTCTGGGTGGTTCAACTTGTATTTATAAGAGGCTAGGCGCCTCACTTGAAGAACACACAACACAAACTCTCTCACACAAGGAAAAGTGCGCAAGTCTGAGGAGGAGACGCAGCTACAAAGGAAGGGTGTTCTAGTAAATGTTTTGGTTATCTCTTGGAGGACTATCTTGGTCTAGTGGTGCGCTACTCTATTCCGGTTAGCGTTTCTGGTCTATCTTCTAATTATCTTCTGTTTGGTGAGATCTCTCTTGAGAGAGACATTGTACTTGTTGACGAATCTATATTGAAGAAGCTTTGCTGGGTTTTCTCCCCCACGAGGGTTTCCCAGGATAAATCTTCTGTATACTATGGATATCTTTCTTTCAGTGATCCTTATGCATGCAGTTATTGCTCTAATAGTTTAAAGTTAAAGAATATCGAATACACTTAACTGCTTAAGAGAGATTTTAACATTTTTCACACTGATGGGTTGTGCTCATACCTCAGAACCCATTAGCCTTATCGATGGGTCTCTTCACGCCTGGCAGATATTTTTATCATTGGCATTTAACCAGGTGGCTTCCTCCCAGTTGTCAACTTCAGCTCATTTTCCAATGGGAGGAGCATACATATTAGGTGGGTTGCAGGTTGTGATAGCGGTTGCAAATGGGCATGCATGGTTGTTTCCTCGTTTCAATTGATCATCAGAGGCACCATGCATTTGACTCCATTTCCCAGTGGACAAGCACTTTGCTAGAAGCCAAGTTTCCATGGATCAGTTTTCATAGCAGAGAGTACAGAGATTCAATTGTTCTCAACACCCCACAAGGGGATTTCATCTCCTTGAGTCGTCATTGTTAACCCACAGATTGCCTACGCAATTGGAGTGTTAAGATCCAACTAGATTCCATGAAGCTGGTTCCCTTATAGATGCATCCAAATCTTCACAGTGATCAGATCTTTCTACAGAGTCAGTATCATTAGATTTGAAGAAACTGCTATTTTTAGCAGTTCTCTTATTTTCTAGGAGCCAGAGTTTTGTGGCCCGCATGTAAGAGATTTTTACATATTGCTGGTTCTTGCAATTCATTATGTCAATGAGTCTATTTCGGGCAACATGCAAGCAGTGTCATGACATTGCTATTTTCAGCAGATTGTTTTTCAAGGCTTGCATGTCATTTATGAGCACATATCTGGGTTCTTTGCCAAAAAGCAAATCTAATGAAACTGCTTCCATTGACAGGTGAGATGTTGCTATTTTTAGCAATTTTAGACGTGCTATATTTGCCAACAATCTCATAGTTGTTACCTTCATTTTCGTCTTTCCTATTTTTTAGGAGCTAGATTATTTTTTCTTGTGTATGTCTATATCTAGTAGTTTTATCTATAGCAGTTATAGGATGCGATGTCATGGTTCTAGTGTGTGGTGGTGGAGTGGTTTTAAGATTCTGCTGGGTAATGGATGATGAATCAAGTACAGTGTTAAGCAGGCGGGTATGTTCTCTCGGTGTGACATGTGATAGGGTTTCAACTCACATAAGTATTCATAATTGATGCCTTTTGCTAAATTTGTCAAGCAAAAAATTCTAAATCGAGTTGCTGCTAAATTTGTCAAACAAGAAAAGCTAGTTCAATTTCCTTTTGTGTAATTAGCAATTTTTCTAATTTTGCTAAGCCTAAAAGCCTAATCTGAGCACCTTATCCAATATTTGCATGCAAATAATTCTTAAGCTTTAATTCGACTTGCCTTGGCCAATATTAGCATGAAAAATATTTGTAAGATTCCTAAACTCAAATGGAAACTTGCTGAAAGGGGTATTGTTGGCAGTTTTTAATTCAAGGATAAGTTTTCCTTCTCAAATCAGCAGGCAGGCGACCTCATTGTTCAAGAGGATTTGATGATGATTAGTAGGAGGTGGCTTCATTAAAGGGAGAAGTTTGTAGTTACTAATACAGTGAACTTGAGAAAGGAGATTGCCATTTTTAGAGATTTCCATTTATGTCTAGAAAAGGACAGCTGGATGATACCACCAAGCCCGAATCCTGTAGGATTAATATTTGCAGATTTCAAATAATTGAAGGAGATATATCAATTCCTTTGGAAAGAGAAGTTCTTGTTTGAGGATGATTGGGAATAACAGCCAGTCACCAGCAATCTTCCACACAGAAATCAGTGCTGGAAGTTGCTATAAACAGCTAAGTTTCAAATATATTTGGGGAAACAGCAACTCCTTCATGCAGGATTGGTAGATTGGGCAGTTTTTGAGTGCGGCTGTTTTAAACAGGCACTTATACAGGTTCTTAGACCTATAAAAGAACCATCCGGGCTCTCATTTGGGGCATCAGGTTTGTGAGAGTTTAGAGTCTGTATAGCCAAACTATGCTTTTGGCCTTGCACTATAAGCGACACTGGTCAATCAGAAAAGGCATTTTATCGTTTAGATTAAGTCTGTAATATCCTCAATATGCTCTCGGCTTTGCACAAAAAGTGATCCTAGCCAATCAGAAAGGGTTGGTATTGTATTGGCTTAGGTCGATCCACTCTGAAAATTGATAGCCTTGTAAGTTGGTATCAGAGCCAAATCTGGTTGTTATAAGTTATCTGATTCACAGAAGAGCTGCCAGTCCTGAAGGCCCTAAAAAAGCCAAGCAAAGCATTTCACTTGGTCACGAGCGCTCTATATGTAATCAGAAACTTTCTATTTTCTGTAATCATCTTTCTTATAATAAAAGCCTTCTGTTCTGTTATATTGGGTTATCTTTTCCGAGCCATATATTTTATGAGTATAGCAAGTGAGAAGTGGTAGTTAGCAAGGAGACACAGAATCTACTCCTGTCGCCGAGCAT
>SNQJ01S0061675.1:40318-66913 GCA_010110895.2 Picea sitchensis | reverse complement strand
CTGGATGCACTACTGATTTCATAAGAATATACAACAACTGATCTCTATAAAGTAGACTAAGATTTTTCTGTGAAAGAAAATATAAAAAGGGATTGATAGCTCAAATACTGATTCACCCCCCCCTCTCAGTATTTTCCAACACTCTTAAGATTTTATAAGCCGTTTTTCTCCAAGCGTGATGTCCACCACACACTCCTTCGTGGAATTCATTTATAACTTTTTCTGTTTCCGATTCTATAAACAACTCAGTAAGAAACGCAGGGGATCCTTCCAATATAATTGACCATCTACAATACAATATTTTACAGCATGTAACTTCAGTGTCCTATATTTAGATGGGGTTAGGTCGCTGGGGCACTGAAGGGTCAGTAGATAAGAAACAATGTCGCTGTACCAAGATGAAGAAGAGATTTTTTCTAAAATTTTAGTTGCGGGCACAGTAACATCAAGCTTGTCTATCTTTAAAAATCCTTCGTACTCCTGCAGATGATTTATTCCGAGTTCTTTTAGATTTGATTCAGGAAAAAATTTAGCCAAGCCTTGGCCTTTAATAAGTTTGGTCGATTTAACTTCCAGGTCGAACTCTTGAATTTTGTCTAACCATATGCCTCTCCTTCCATGGCTATCAGGTTGAACCAGTATATCCTTAATACGACTGGTGGGTACATAAGAAATAATATTTGAATGTTGTACATAGGTTCTGAAAGATTTGAGGGATTTCACCATTGCGTAAGCTTAATTTTCCAATATATCATATTTTAACTCAGCATCTTTGAGACTTTTACTAAATAAAGAAATTGGCTACTCAAAACCCTCATCATTTTTCTGTAACAATACAACTGCAATAGTTTGCTCATAAGCAAATGAAAAAATAAAAAAATCTTTTAAATAATCAAGACTTTTCAGTACTGGTGCTTCACCTATGACCTTCTTAATACGTTTGAATGACGCCTTAGCCTCGCTTTTCCACTTTACCTCACTGTCCTTCTTAAGCATATCTGTAATCAATTTTACGATTTCAACGAAATTTAGAATGAATCTTCTCAAAAAAATTATTTTCCCTAAAAAATGATTGAATTTCTTTTCTATTCTTGGGAATATTAATAATATCTATTGCTTCAATCCTTTTCGGGTCAATTTTAATTCCATCTCTAGATACTATATGGCCCAAGAGTTTACCTTCTTTCATTTCAAAATGAGATTTCTTGGGATTCATAGACAAACCAAATTTGCGACATTTTTCGAAAGTTTGCTTGAGGTGTACTAGATGTTCTGCATCAGATTTAGAAAAAATAGTTAGATCATCAAGATAAATACCAACAAACTTATCTCTTTCACTGACAAATGTGATGTCCATAGCTCATTGGAAATTTTCTCCTGCATTCATTAAACCGAAAGACATTTTATCATACATAAAGGTACCCCAAGGGGTGGTGAACGCAATTTTCTCTTTATCATCTTGATGTACTGCAATTTGATTGTAGCCCGAAAATACATTAATCATGGACATTCTAATCCATGTCGGTTTAACTTCCAGGTCGAACTCCAGAATTTTGGCTAACCATCTGCCTCTTCTTCCATCGCTATCTGGTTGAACCAATATATCCTTAACAAAACTGGTGGGTACATAAGCAATAATATTTGAATGTAGTACATAGGTTTTGAAAGCTTTGAGGGATTTCACCATTGCGTAAGCTTTCTTTTCTAATATATCATATTTTAACTCAGCATCTCTGAGACTTTTACTAAAGAATGCAATTGACTGCTTAAAAACCTCATCATTTTTTTGTAACAATACGACTGTAATAGTATGCTCGGAAGCAAATGAAAAATAAAAAATTACTTCAAATAATCAGGACTTGCCAATATTGGTGCTTCACCTATGACCTTCTTAATACGTTCGAATGACGCCTTATCCTTGCTTTTCCACTTTACCCCGCTTTCCTTCTTAAGCATATTTGTAATCAATTTTACGATTTCAATGAAATTTGGAATGAATATTCTCAAAAAAATTATGTTCCCTAAAAAATGACTGAATTTCTTTTCTATTCCTAGGAATATTAATAATATCTATTGCTTCAATCCTTTTCGGGTCAATTTTAATTCCATCCCTAGAAACTATATGGCCCAAGAGTTTACCATCTTTCATTTCAAAATGAGATTTCTTGGGATTCAGAGACAAACCAAAGTTGTGAATTTTTTTCGAAAGTTTGCTTGAGGTGTACTAGATGTTCTACATCAGATTTAGAAAAAACAGTTAGATCATCAAGATAAATAACAACAAACTTATCTCTTTTGCCGACAAAGGTGATGTCCATAGCTCATTGGAAAGTTGGTCTTACATTCATTAAACCGAAAGACATTTTATCATACATAAAGGTACCCCAAGGGGTGGTGAATGCAGTTTTCTCTTTATCATCTTGATGTACTGCAATTTGATTATAGCCCGAAAATCCGTCAATCATGGACATTCTATTCGCTCCAACTACTTTCTCTAAAACATGATCCATTTTAGGCAATGGATAATTGTCCTTGAGTGATGATCTGTTTAAATTTCTGAAGTCTACACATAGTTTGATTTCACCATTTTTCTTTCTTACTGGAACTAAATTAGCCACCCATTTGGAGTATCTAAGTGGGACAATGATCTTAGCATCTAGAAGTTTCTTTACCTCTTTCTCTATCACATACAACAATATAGGATTAATTTGTCTGAGCTTCTTCTTGAATGGTTTGACACTTTTCTTCAGAGGAATTTTGTGTTCTATTATAGTGGTGTCATAAGTTCTTAATTCATCATAGGAACAAGAAAAAACATCTTTATAATGTCTAAGAAAATCAACATATTTAATTTTTATTTTAGGAGAAAGGTACTTAGATAATTTTACCAACCTAGGATTTTCTTTGGTGCCTATATCACAATCTTCAACTTCTTCTGACTGAGGTTGTAAAGTGGACTTCAAAGGAATGTCGTCATGATTAAATAACCTCTCCAGGGGATCAGACCTTTGGGAATCTGATTATTTTTCAAAATAAGCATACGATAATTAGCAATCTTATTTTGAAATTCTTGAGGATCTTCCCCTTCCTACATAATCCAAGTGGGATCATTCTGATTTTCTTGGTCGATATGTGTTTCGGAAAAGTCATCCACCATTTCTGAAAATTGTCTGATTTGTTCATTGTCTTCGAAACCCTGCCAATGTTGAATATTATTCGGTATTGAAGGTCTATGTATCATCTCTATATGGTATTTTAGTTTAAAAACCGTAGGAGGTACAAACGTTGAGGCTTCTTTGGCCAATGAATCCGCCAGTTGATATTCTGTTCTAGGGATGTAATGAACATTAACTGATGAGAAGAAATTCTTGATCAAATACCAGACACAATTTATGTAAGACCTCAACCTCGGGTTCTTAGCCTGGTATTGATGATTAATTTGTTTAATAATTAGTTCTGCATAGTCATAGACTTCTAAATTCTCAATTTTCAATTTCCTGGCCACTTCTAATCCTAAGACCAAGGCTTCATATTCACATACATTGTTAGTGTAATCTATGTCCCACTGTAACCTGTAAGAAAAAAGAATAATAAACTCATCGTCGGGTGCCACAAACAACACTCCAGCCCCTGCTCCTTCACATGACGAAGCACCATCAAAATACATTTTCCAAATTCCAGTACTATATACATCTTTATTGGTTTTTTCCGTTTCTTCTTTTTCTGTACAATCTTTTTCTGTACAATCTTTTTCTGTACAGTCCTCTAAGTCATCATCTATTGATAAAATATAGTTTCCTAAATATTGATCTGCAATATAAATAGGGTAGTTATTCAGATTCAATGGATCACTTACTGTAAATTCTAGCCTTGTTTCTCTGTAAAGGAAGGTGAACTGTCTACCGAAAATTGGGATTGTCGCGTATGTCATGTCAAGCTGAAGGGATCCTCTGAGTTTAGCACCCCAATACCTAGATAACAACATGCCATACTTTGGTGGTATATCAATGACAACCACATCCATCAAAACACTCTTTACAGGAATCTACGCAAGATTAACCACTAAATATTTAATCATACCCAAACATTTAACTTTTCTTGAATCAAATGAATAAAGATCCTCGTACGGTCGAGTAATTTTGAGACCAAGTCTATCCATAATATATTTGGGCATCACATTGTGGGAAGCTCCAGAATCCAACATGCAATTATGAAGAAGATGATCATGTACAATTAGGGTAATGTAAAAATGAGCGACAATATCTCTGGCACCTTCAAAATGTGGACCAAAAATTATATTCGGTTTATCATCTTCTAAATTTATGACATCGACCTGACTTTCAGTATCAGAAAAATTTATCATTTTAGCAATTTGTTTTCTGTATGTGGGTTTTTTTGCCAATTCAAACAGGGGTACAAGGATCTTGATTTTATTAATCTCATTCTCTAAATTAAAACTTCCCACTATCCTATCGACTTCTCTAGTTTGGATTTCTATTTCCCTTTTTTCTGATTTATTAATTTGTGTCGCTTTCGTTTCAGCTGTTTTTGTTTCTTCCATGGGAATTTCCACTGTTCTTATATCAAAAATTGGTTTTCCTGCTGGATTTGTCTTTGTAGACTGTGTGTCAGTAGCCTTGGTTTTAACAGTTTGTTTTTCAACATCTGTTGGAGCCGCCTCGTCTATTTCCCCCCTCAAAAAAAATTTCTTTGGTAGGGAAGTTGTGACATTTCTGTTTCTAGGCCTTAGATTATATTTCTGTTGGAGCTCAACCATTATATTATCAGCGATTCCTTGATACGCCGAATCCTCTATAATATTTCTATTCTCATCATTTTTGGACTTGTATTCTGTATTTAAATATTTTTCATAATCTTGTCTCATCAAATAAGGTTCTTGACAATCATCATCGAAATTATTCATATCTTCTTCTAACTCCTCAAAATTTCACATATCTTCCCCCCCCATGAAATTTTCATTCTTAAAGGGGGCCAAAATATTTTGATCTTCATTCTTGATCTGTCTTTGTTGTATTTGAGGGTTAGGTTTCCTTATGAAATCTTTCCTGGGGAACTGCTCATTTATGGATTGGTCTACTTCCATTTTAGATATTTTTTTCGATAATTCCTTAATTATTCTTTCCATGTCATCCATTTTATCTTTCGAAGACCTCCTAGATCCATAGGGTCCTACTTGTTCTCTATACCATTCAATTTCTTTATTTCCCGATTCAAATTTGACTTTTAACTTCCCTGATGCCATCATATTTGACTCAATTTCTAAAGCATCATCTTGCATTTTAGTGAGGTCAACATATCTTATTTCCCTTAACAATAAAGTGAAATCAGGATCAAAATCCCCCAAAAAATTTACCTTTGCTGTAGTTGAGAGGGTTTAACCTCCGTGGGAATCTTGTTATATAATTTATTAAATCTTTGAGTAAATTCGAGAACTATTTATGAGTTTTTCTTTCTCAAAGATCCAAACTCGGTTAGATAATAAAGATGATCTTTCCTTTCTCCCCATTGTTTGATAAAATAATTTTACAACTCATATGATCCTATGGATCCTGCGAGACCCGGGTGTTAACGGTCTCTAAGATGGTATTAAACAAGTTTAATGCAATGTTGGTCTGATCTGTGAGGCCGTGCTCAATATTAGGCTGCCTTGTAACATGTACCATCATGGAGGAAAGAAAGTTGAAAGATCTGTTGTTTTTTATGTTTGCTTTTTCTTGTCTTCAATTATATGAGGAAAGCTCCTAAAATTGAATTAATGATATAACAATTTAGAGGCCGTTTTTCGTGTCTGAGTCATATCTGAAAATAATGAATGTGATGAGACAAAAACATGAAGCTGTTAACAAAGTGAGGCATCAATCAAAGAAGAATCTTACTTTGCTACATAAGAAAAAAATAGATGAGAAACCTTTAATGAAGCATAAAATGTTAGTAATCTAACTAACTCACAGGTCTTGTATTTGCTAATAGCAAACACAGAGGAAAATCTGTAAACAATCAGATAACTAAATAAACATATAACCACAGTAGATGTTGTACTAAGTTGTGATTAGACATTCATCAAAGACATATGAATAAAGATGTTGGAATCTGAAAGAGCAGAACAACACATAACTCAAGATTGATGAAATATGGAGTCTCTGGTCTGCATTTGTCTTAATTCTCGAAAAATAGAGATCTCTCTATTACAATAGACCGAAAAAATCGTTCTTTAAGTCTTTTGAAATTATATTTATACAAAAGGTTACCAACCCTAGACGGTTGGAATTCTCCTTACTCCTAAATGCTAACGGTTACAGAATAAAAACTTGAACCATTTCACTTGGTTACTTTCTATCTCTCTCTCATACCAGCAGAATGGGCATACATGTGTTAGTTCATCAATTATTTGAAGTACTTCCTTCACCTGGCTCGAGACACTCGACGCACCTGCTTAGAAATTGTACTAAAATTCTGGAAGGCTCTGTCACATCCTTTGCCTAAAAAAGATACAACTTTCTCTGTAATTTCGACAACCTATCTTCAATCCTTTTACCTTCAAAATTTATTGATTGCAACTGTAAATTTGGTTTTACCAGCTATCTATCCATTTGAGCAACGTCAACCTGTTTCCACTGTGAAATTTCAATTTGAGCTTCATTTAAGCTTTCTTTGATGTCGAGTTGATGCTTTATAACATTGATTTATCCTAGTACTCCAACACAATCGTCCTTTCCAATGCCTAGTGATTTTTTATCTAGAAAATCAAAAGCCTCCTCACAATCTTCCTTTATTTCTTTGGCCATTTTCTTACTCTCGACTATATTGGCCTCCCATGCCTTTAGTATTATATCACCCCTAATTTTTTCTGCGACAATCAATCTGGGAGTTATTGGTACCTCTTCTCTAGCCAAAGATACGACTACTTTTTGAAATGTGGTTCAGGCCGCAATAGCCTCTTTTTCTCTGAAACCAATATTATCTAATGATTGACCCATCTCCTGAAAATAATCTTGGATGATCCCTACCTTAGAAAACAAGATTGTTTGTGTTGCTTCCAACTTCTGATGCACTTCCAATGCCTGGGCTTGAAACACTGCTATATTTACAACCTGACTTTTAGTAGAACTTAATTTAGCTTGCAGTTGCCTTACTAATTCTTCTTGCTAGATGACCTTCCCTTGAATTGCTTGAGCAGTCTTGTGTACTTCTTCAAGATCAAATTTTAGTTGTTGGATTTCTTGTCTGTCATTGGCTCTTGCCTATTCGAGTCTTTTGTTGACCTTGTTTTTGATATTATTCTCTGTATTCCTTATTTGATCTGGCAGCTGACTTATCATCTGATTCCTCTGCCTCAACCTTTCTTTCAGATTATCAACAAAGAATAAGTTGGCCATTGCAAAAGCTCCCAAAGAGCCTGCCACCTTTGTAGTAAAATCTTCTTCTTCCAAATTTTGCCCATCTAATAATACTATGTGATTTTTTACCATTGTACCCTCTCTCATGTGCATTTCTTTATTCACCACGACCTTTCTTTTCTTACTGAAAAAGAACTCAGTGGGAGGTATTTCCTTGACAGGGATAGGCGTGAAATCGCTTATGAACATTGCCTCTGTATTAGGGTTTCCTCTGGTGAATTGTAAAGGTGTGACAACCTCAATGGGGTTGCCGATTTCCGTGGGAAACTGTTTCCTATCTTCTTCAGTAGTTTATTTCTCAGGTGAAGACAACGGTTTATCTTCTCCTTTCTTTATTATTGTCTCTTTTTGATCTTTGCCCTGGTTTTCTAATATCTTCGTCTCTGGGATATCTCCCTTCTGATTCAAAACCTCAGCTTTCTCTAGGTTTTCCAGGGTTTCTTGTTTGGTAAAGCTTCCAACTTATGGATTTTTGGGTCTTTGTTTGTTGTGTATCTAGATATTTTAGGCTTTTCCCTTGTAATACTTTGGGTAGGCCACTTCTTCGGTGTTTTTGGAAATTGTAAAACTCAGCCATTTCACCAGGTAGTAGAGCTCTAACTCGGCTCAGAACTTCTTGGTAAGATCTTACCCCTGGAACATTTCGTCATGACGGGACTCTTCTTGTTCATACTTTTTAAGATTGCAACTGATCATATGGTTTCACACGACCCTCTGTGGGTTGTGCTTCTTGAATTCAATGCTAACCAACTTTATCTCTTCTAAAGATGCATCCTCCACCTTGGAGTGACTGAAATCCAATAAGGAAAATGAACCAATAGACAAAGGAAAATATGGCCATAATGTTTTCTGCACGACTTTTAGCTCTTTGCTAATCCCACCGAGTACATTTTGTCGTGCAAATTCACGACACACGACTCTGTCTGGTAAAAATTGTGGTAATGCATATGGAGGAACCGAGCAGCCGAAAACTATGATATAAGATAACTGTTCCTCTATGTACCAGTCCGCCACCTTACCCAGGCTAACCATAACCTTGTTTGAAATTCTTGGCAGTGGGTGACCAAATATAATAATTTGCATTGACACCACTACCCAATTAAAGATTTCATAAAATAAATATTTTTCCTTGTCTTCCCAGAGCTTTGAATGGTAATCATGAATTGGTTCGGCATTGTCTGGAGTCCAACTCCAGATCATCAGTGGGAAAGGCATCATGAAACATATAACGTCCATAACATAAGCTGACATAAAGAATGAAGCTGGTTGCCCTTTGGTTTTCGTCGTTTGGTATTCTGAGATTTCACTAGCTAGATTATCTGACAGTATCTTTGCCCAGTCAAAAGAAAATCCTCCCGCCACCGAGTGAATAATGGGAACCCATGGTAGAAAGAAATGTGTCGTGTTCTCTTTTCCATAAATTCTGCACATCATCATGTCTATATACATGAACTGTGGTTCAAGCGATGAGATGGAATATACGCCGTGAGATTCGACTATGAAATTTTCGGGGTGTGAACACCAGTCTTTGATCAGGTCAGAAAGACTCTTTCCATACTGATCACACTCCTTATTATTAAAATTCACTAGAAAACTAGCGTTATAAACGAAGTTTGATGTTGCAAACAATTTATACATGAACTGTATGTGTTCCTATCGAAATGACCCAACAAATACTTTCTGAGAATTGAATATCGTTCGAGTCGGGATATCTACATGATCCAGCGCCCATCCAATCATGTCGGTGTAAGGTAAAAGCCTTGACCTAGTTTCTATCTTATGCAGCTCTGCTTGAGCGATAAACTTATATTTTCTAGATAAGTTATCCTTTTCATTATCGCTTGAATCATCGAGACAATTTACCAGTTCGTATTGTATGGTGTTGAACACATGCATCTAGGTTTTAAATATTTTTATACTTATGGGCGAAGTATCAGAAATAAAGTCTGTGTTCTGGCCATAACATTCACCAACTTCTTTAGGCGCTTTCCGTGGAGCCATGATATCAAATTCAGAGTTTTTTTACCTGTTAGAGAGAATGAGAATGCAGAAAACTAGTTGTTTCTCTAAGCCAACTCCAAGAAAACAAGAAAGTGATTCAGAACTAAAAATCTTCTTTGTCTTAAATGCATAAACCATGCGTCTACCTTCACTGACAACGCGTTTAATTCCTTTAATAAAAAATATTTGGGCATTAAAATCTAATCTTATTTGGAATCATTTCCCTAAATAAGATATTAATGTCATTTATGGTCGATATCTCGAGAAAAACGCAAAATTTGAATGTATCCGAGTTAATTTTGAGCAATAGATTAATTAGAGTATAATCCTCATTTAGTACCTTAATTAATCATACTTATCACTTAATCAAGTTTCGACATTTCAGGTCTTGGGGGTCTTTAAAGCAGTTTAAACTAAGACTTACGAAACGTGAAGTCGCGACAGGTTTTAATTAACTATAATCATATTTAACTCTCTTAATTAATCACGATTAGTTTTAAAATGTTGGGGTTTCGGGTATCGGGACTTCAAAGCCTTTATATGTAAGAGCATCCTGAATCGTGAAGTCCCGACGGGATCACTCTTTGTTAATATTACTTAATCGCTAATGAACATGACTTAACATTTAATACTTTCGTGAGTTTGAGTATCAAGACTTCGAAGATGCTCAATATTGAACTTTCGTACTTCGCGAAACCCTGACTCCCAAAATTTCGAAAGAAAAACTTTATATAGATTGATTCATTAATTGAAAATGCGGCTCCATAATCTGATAAGACATTTAAACCATTGGATTGATCAGAAGACTTCATTTCGACGGTGATTATCCAAGTGCATTTTTGTGTTTTTTTATTTAAACAAAAATGAAATTTATTTTAGTCTAAAGTTTAGAAAAATATATATGTTTCAACAGTACCAGCCTCTATTATTCTCTGGTAGTCATGGTACTCAATAAAGAAGGCACTTGGTGCATGTGTCCTGATGTTCATTCCCTCAACAAACTCACAATCAAAGAAAAATTTCCCATTCCTGTCATTGATGACCTTTTGTATGAATTGAGTGGTGCTCAATACTTTTACAAAACTTGATCTTTGTTATGGATACCACCAGATACGTATGAAAGAGGAAGACATCACCAATACTGCCTTTAAAACTCATGAGGGTCACTATGAGTTCTTGGTCATGCCCTTTGGCCTATGTAATCCCCCCTCCACTTTTCAAAGTCTTATGAATCACGTCTTCCATCCTTTTCTCTGTCATTTTGTCTTAGTTTTCTTTGATGATATTCTCATCTATAGTAAAACTTGGCAAGCCCATCTCACCCATGTGGATCAAGTTCTCCATCTATTGTCTAAGCACAAAATTTTTCTCAAACAATCTAAATGTGCTTTTGATGCCTCCTAAGTTGAGTATTTGGGTCATATTGTAGGTAAGGATGGTGTACAGGTTGATCATAAGAAAATTGAAGCTATGAAGGATTGGTCTAACCCTAAAACTCTTTAAATATTATGTGGGTTCTTGGGTTTAACAAAATATTATTGCAAGTTTGTTCGAAATTATGGAAAAATTGCAGCTCCTCTCACTGCTCTCCTTAAAAAGAATGCTTTTAGTTGGATTCCAACAACTGATAAATCCTTCCAATCCTTGAGATAGTCTATGTGCACTACTCCTGTCCTGGCACTACCCAACTTCACCAAGAATTTTGTCTTGGAATGCGATGCGTCACAGAAAGACATTGGGGCAGTCCATATGCAAGATGGTCGACCTTTGGATTTAACTAGAAAACAACTATCAGAGTGACATTTGGGCCAATCAAACTATGAAAAAGAAATGTTCACTATTCTACATGCAATGGATCTATGGCATCCTTATCTCTTGGGGCAACACTTCCAAATTAAAATTGATCATCATAACCTCAAGTATTTTCTGGAACAAAGAATTTCCTCCCTGGAGCAACAAAAATGGGTGCCCAATCTCTTTGGATATGATTATGAGATCATCTACAAGAAAATTAAATAAAATGTGGTTGTTGATGCTCTTTCAAGCGGGAGTGTTTGTCATAATCCCTAGACATGTTGGAAGGGAAACCTATCATTTGGAGGTCGAAATACTTTCTTTCACCTTGAGATTTTTTCCTTTTTTGAGTAGCATTGCTCCCTTGCCAATATAGAGAGGAGGATAAACCCTTGTCATCACTCCTTTCCTAGTTATAGGGGAGCGATAATCTTTCCCTATGCTAAGTTCTAAGGGGATATGAAGTAGTTAAAACTATCATGCCTTATTTTGAGAGGTGGTTTCCGGGAGGTTTCAGTTGGTTAGAGGTTGGTTCGAGCTACCCTCTATCCAAGGCAAGGTCAATCTTGTTTGTTTAGCTAAATCCTCATTTGATCCTATCCTCTCAAAATTATCCTATGGTTTTTATGCCTCAAATCCTATATAATGGAGGCCATTCTTGGGTGAAAGGGAAGAATTTTAGAGTATCATACCTCTGGTCTTGTGAAATTCAAAGGGTTGGAAATGAGAGCTTGGAGGAGCTAATGCAACATCGAAATTAAGGTTGTAAATTCTTCATTACTTATTTCTTTCCATATAATATAACTTTTCCTATTCCCCTCATTCTTATATTGTTCAATGTATGCATGTCTATTTTTGCTTAGCTCAAAGTAGGTAGGTCTATTTTTCCTAACAATATATTGTGGAAGAAAAGATAATTGATTTGTTCCTTGCAGGACTTCTCTTGCACCAAGAGATTGGAAATAAAGATAAAGGGTTGGAACAATGAGGACAACCAACGGAAAAGAGGTAATATATCTACCTTGTTCTCTCATCTTGGTTTTCCATTCTGTTTGTGGGTATATAAAGTATATCTAGGGGGAAAGTAGGAAACCATTTGTTACTTTCTGTCTTGGATTAAAGGTGTCTTGATCCAAGGGGGGTTTCACTTGTCCGCAAGGGAAACTTTTCCACAATACCATGCAATTCCAATAGTATGGATAACAATATAAATTCCAAGGCATCACAACAGGCTCACTTGAGATCATCAATTCCCATTGAATGGAAAAACTACTAAAAAAGGGTCATTATGGCATTATTTCCCAACTCCATTCCATTAATTTCGTCGAGACACCCTTTGTGCACCCTAATGTCTAATCTATAATATCCAGGCACCAAGATATTTTTAACACTCCCCATGGACTTCATCCTTCGCGCAGAGCCCATGTTCATTCCATTCCTCTAGTACTAGACAATCTTCCTCCCAATGTTCACCCTTATTATCATCCCTTTTCCCAGAAAAATGAAATTGAGAATTTTTTTCAATAATTCCTAGAATCCGGTGTTATTCGTCTTAGTACCAACCTCTATTATTTTTTGGTAGTCATGGTACTTAAGAAAGAAGGCACTTGGAACATGCATCCTAATTTTCATGCCCTCAACAAAATCACAATCAAAGACAAATTTCCCATTCTTGTCATTGATGACCTTTGGTATGAATTGAATGGTGCTCAATACTTTCACAAAATTTGATCTCTGTTATGGATACCACCAGATACGTATGAAAGAGGAAGACATACCCAATACTGCCTTTAGAACTCATGAGGGTCACTATGAGTTCTTGGTCCTTCCCTTTGTCCCGTGTAATGCCCCCTCCACTTTTCAAAGTCTCATGAATCACACATTCCATCATTTCCTCTATCATTTTGTCTTAGTTTTCTTTGATGATATTCTCATATATAGTAAAACTTGGCAAACCCATCTCGCCCATGTGGATCAAGTTCTCCATCTACTGTCTAAGCACTCATTTTTTATCAAACAATCTAAATGTGCTTTTGGTGCCTCTGAAGTTGATTATTTGGGTCATATTGTAGGTAAGGATGGTGTATGGGTGGATCCTAATAAAATTGAAGCTATGAAGGATTGGCCTCGCCCTAAAACTATTTAAAGATTGTGTGGGTTCTTGGGTTTAATGAAATATTATTGCAAGTTTGTTTGAAATTATGGCAAAATTGCAGCTCCTATCACTGCTCTCCTTAAAAATAATGCTTTTAGTTGGATTTCAACAACTAATCAATCCTTCCAAGCCTTGAAAGAGTCTATGTGCACTACTACTATCCTGACACTACCTGACTTCACTAAGACTTTTATCTTGGAATGCGATGTGTTAGGGAAAGGCATTGGGGCGGTCCTCATGCAAGATGGTTGACCTTTGGATTTCACTAGAAAACAACTATCAGAGTGAAATTTGGGCCAATCAACCTATGCAAACGAAATTTTCGTTATTCTACATGCAATGGATCTCTAACGTCCTTATCTCTTGGGGAAACACTTCCAAATTAAAACTGATCATCGTAGCCTCAAGTATTTTCTGGAACAAAGAATTTCCTCCCAGAGCAACAAAAATGGGTGACCAAGATCTTTGGATATGATTATGAGATCATCTACAAGAAGAGTAAATAAAATGTGGTTGTTGATGCTCTTTCAAGGAAATATGAAGAAGGGTCCCTCTTTTCCCTCTCATTCATTGTAGCAGATTCACTTCAGGCTGTTAATCAGAAATGGTTGCAAGACCCCAAACTTTCTAGCCTGATCCAAATATTGCAACATGATCCTCAAGATTTTCCAAGGTGATCTTGGCAGAATGAAGAGATTCACTATAATTTTCGATTGTATTTAAGAAAATAGTCAAACCTTAAACCCATGGTCATTTATGAGTTTCATGCTTCACCCGTAGTTGGGAATTCAAGGTTTACTAAAACCTATTAATGGGTCAATCATTTATTTTTTATTTTTTATCTGGGATGGTATGAAACATGACATCGGGACCTTTGTGGTTGAATGTGATACCTCAACACAATAATGGAAAAAAAATTCAAAGCTCCATGAACACTCCAACCGCTCCCGATTCCACCTGCTATTTAGAGGGATATTTCTATGGATTTCATTGCTGGGTTACCTAAATCAGGCAATAAGTTAGCCATCATGGTGGTAGTATATAGTCTTTCCAAATATGTTCATTTTTTTCTCTCCAACACCTGTTCACCGCATCCACAATGGCTCATATTTTTATGGATAAAATATTCAAACTCCATGGCATGCCTCATTCTATTGTCTCTGACTGAGATCCAACTTTCACCAGTAATTTTTGGAAAGAATCGTTCCAGCTTCAAAGAATACAATTGCATCTCAACACCGCCTATCATCCCTAAACTAATGGACAAATGGAAGTTGTAAACAAGTGCTTGGAAACATATTTGTGATGTTTTTCATTCGATAAAAAAAATCAATGGGCTCATTGGTTACCCCTAGCTAAATGGTGGTACAACACATCTTACCATACTGCCACTCACATGACTCCTTTTAAAGCAATCTATGGGAAAAATCCACCGTCGATTCTCTCAAACATTCCAGGTGTCTCCAAGGTTTAGGATGTTTACAACAATCTTACAGTCCGAGCAACCATTCTGCATACCCTTAAAGAAAATTTGGTCTTGGCTTAGAGTTGCATGAAGCAACAAACAAATCAGGTTCATTTTAAGCATCACTTCACTGGAGGGGATTAAGTGTTTCTTCATATGCAACCTTATAAGTAGACTTCACTCAAAGATGAACACTTCCATGAAATTGCCCCTAAATTTTATGGCCCTTATACAATTCTCAAGCGAGTGGGCCCCGTGGCCTACCAGTTAGCTCTTCCTAGTCATTCTAAGCTCCATCTTGTTTTTCATATCTCATGATTAAAGAAAGTGATTGGAACTAAGTGCCTGACTCAAACCAGTCTCCCTAAGTTGGATGAAGAAGGTTCCATTTGGTTGTAGCCACAAGTAGTCTTGGACCAACGTGAGCGTCGTCTCAGTTGGTTAAATTATATGCATAATATATTACCAAACATAAATTATCGACCGAGATTCGTAATCAACAGAGTTGTTACACTATATGTGCCAACAACATGTGGTTTAACTATGTATGATGAGTATAGACTATATAAGAAAACAATCTAAAAACCAACACTATGTTTTCACACTTCAAAGATAACACTTTTCACACAATTCAAAAATTAAAAAGAAAAACTCATAGACAAGCATATGATTTAAGCTCTTTCTCAAGTGACTAATCTATTCATTGTAGGATCATGAAGAAAAAGATGAACTTTGACTCTGTTTCCTGGAGCAACTAAACTAACAACAATTAGCATGCTGCATATTCTCAAAATAAAGAATCAATCAATTCTAGAAGAAATAACAGGTATAGGAAGACACTCCATTATAGGTGCATGTAGGGTGAGAGATGGAGGTTTTGATTGTGCCTGTATTTGCAAGATGTAACCTAATCAATTATGGAAGGAAACTCTAAGTGTGATGGAGCACTCCATTAAAGGCTCGTGTTTGGTGAAAGATGGAGATCCAACTTGTCCCTAGGTTTGCAAAATAAAAACAAACACTAAAGCATTTAATCTATCAAATGCATGCACTCCAAAGAATATCTTACAGGTCAACAATATTGTCCATTTACTAGCTTATGAAGGTGAATATGGATTCTGATCTCATTTCCTGTAACAACTAAATTCACTAATAACTTGCAAGCAATCCCTTTCTAATTTTGCACACTTCTTCAAACCAATGACATTCAGAAAGTAAATCAATGCAACTTGAAAATTATGAAAAGATATTTCATTCCTACACAAGAAACAAAGGTTTTAATGAGATGTTCCATTTTTCTGGCTCATGTAATGTGAAGAATGGACACTCAAACCGTTCATGTAATAACACACATTGAAATCAATTCCTATTTAATTCCTCGCACTCAATCAAATATTGCAACCTTGAAAAAGAACTGTCTAGCTTATATACCAGGAGCATAATCCATTTACTGGTTCATGTAATATAAGATATGGAATTATCGAATGGCTCCTTGGCTAACACATGTTACAACTCTCAACAAATTCTAAAAATTAACTCGGATCCATGAATATAAATAATCACACGTAAAAAATTGTTAAACCTATCCCGTCATGTGTATTTCTGACAACAAGCTAAATAAAATTCCTAAAACTATGGTGCACTAGATTTGATATACTAGCAATAACAAACTGAACACTACTCACACTTCACCACTTACAGTCAGAATATTTCTATTTCAGATAAGAAATCAAGCTAACAACAAGAATTACACAAGTACATGAATAAAACAAACATGTATATGAATAAAATCTAAGCTATATTTTACAACAAGATTACCACGTTAGAACGATGGCCCCTTACCGATTCCAACATGGATTTTGGAAAAACTCATAGGATAACGGGTTCCAAAAATGCAAAAGATCAACCATTGTAATTCATATTACTTTCCAACAAAGAGACTTATAAAAAATATATGTTCACAAGCCAATACATCAACATAAAAATATATGAAATTCTCCTCTCCTTATACCTATGAGGTCTTATTTATACATAAAATCCATGGAGGAATGAATGAAACCGAATCCCCAAACTCATAAAACAATTTTTACAATTTTAGGATAAATCCCAAAAATTTGGGTTTTTCATCAATTTGGGCAGGTTTGAATTAGAGATCTATCCATATTTTCTAAAAAAATTGAATTTTGGAAAAGTGCCCTTATTTTACTCAATTTTCCACATTATAGACAAAACCCATATTGTAGAATTTCTAGATCTGATACCATCTACACAGAAATCAAGGCGCAAGTTGGTAGTTTGAGATTTTTGCTAACTTTTGCAGAATCATTCCCCCTGAGATGGAGATCCACACGTGTGATATGGGTGAATTCTGACCCCCCTTTCTGCATGTAGACGTTTCTCTGGACAAAACCCATGTCGCCGATTTTCCTCTAGAAGCATTCCAAAATTTCGAACTATATCTAGTACCGGACGAGCACAACATTGGTATCGGACGAGCACAACATTGATACTAAACGAGATGAGTATTGTATGAACACCGAAACAGGTACCATATGAATAGGGTTTGTTTTCACAAGGTTTGTTTAGATCATTCAAAGTAATTAGAGAGCTTTAAACATCAAATATTCAATCCAAATCATTAATAAATCATCATAAATCATGATTAAACATAAGTTACCTGATATGTACACAATACTTACTAAATGACATTTCTGTTGAGGAAAATAGGAAGAGAGTGCATATGTATTAGGAAAAATTGGTCAGGATATGGGACAAGATAAGACAATTGGAGGTGACAAAATGGAGGCTCAACATTTCTCCCGTGCCTTATCCATTCTATGTCCTCATGCAACAATGATCTTCAAAATTTCAAAATTGATGGTACTACTCACTCGATCAAGCATTCCCTAGAGTTCCACCCTTATTCAGCTCCTTAAGTTCTCTTTTAAGTAACCTACTATACAATATGAACCACCTGGCCTCTGCTTCACACTTCTTATCCATGGAAAAGTAGTTATGATGGCAAAGTGGAGTCATGAGTAATAGATTAGATCTGTTAGTGATTTGACGTTAAGTCTTATCCAATATGTTGTGGATCAGAGTTATGAGAAAGGGTTGGATGTGACTCTAATATGATTAAATGATAGTGGCCAACAGTTTTCATAACGACTTTGACTAATAGCTCCCCTGGCTAGATTACCTTTAAAATAAAAGTGATATAAGCATAGTTTAGATCCCATTTGAAGAAAGGAATACATAACAGAATACATCCCAAGATGATTAACTCGTCTCTTATCCAAGTTTACAGAGATGAAGCTCTTCTTGCTTAGGTAGGGTGAATTACATATATCGAGGGTCCCACTTTCATGCAAACCTATTTATTTTAAAGATAGAACCCTAAAGTGGATACTTGAAGGTTCTTAAGAACATCATCCAAGAGATATAAAGGTCATATCCTAGCCTTGAATTGATAATGATTGCTTCAGAATGAGACCCAAGGGATTTTGTTCAGTTTTAGGTGGGCCAATTTATGTTTTTTTAACTCCCTTTACCCAGCATAGCCCCACTGCAAGCAGACCTGTTCAGTACCCCAACGAGTTCACCTTAGTACCATAAACGCATGGCCCCACTGCCAATAGGATTGTTCAATACCTCGACGGGTTTACTTGTACTTCCTAATACTTCATTTTTATTATATTACTCAAAATATTTAGAATAATGTATACTGTTCATTGGCAACTTTTGAGTAAAAGGAAGGCAGGTGGTATGAGAGTGTTTTAGAGTTATTAGGCACATAATTAATCCCTTGCAATCATCCAAAGAGTGACATCATCCACAGTAGCCTTAAATATCATCTATTCAATTTATAATGGAACATCTCGGATAATGACTAAGAGGTCCCTCTAGTTAATCTTATTAGGGTTCTCATGAAAGTTCATTGAGGTTTTGCAGGGACGATCCACCACATGATGTTTTCATCAATACCTCCGAAGAGAAACTTGTAAATATAAACTTGGATAAGAACTTGTTGAATCAAATAGGTTAGTATTAGAAATAATGGTGTCCCCACTTTAAAATGGATATGTCAATTATTAATCACTTTTTCATAATGATGAGGTAATAAGACAGGTGCACCCATTATCATATAGAGCTAAATGTGAAAATATCTCCTTAAATGATAGAAAGGATGATTCATTTAGGGGTGAGTGTAGAAATGTAGGAGGAATATGTACATGAGAGTAAAGAACATTTCAACACAAGACTTAAATGATCCTTGATAGAAAGAACATGAAAAGATTAGCCCATACCTCCAATTACCTAAAGTGAAAACAATGTTAAGTACATGACAAAGATCATATCACTTTGGCATCAGTACCATATTAGTAACTAGTATCAGAACATGTTTCTACAGTACTAGAATAGATAGTACAGGAACATGACAATACCAGAACAAAACAGTACCAGAACAAGATTTTGTAGTACCAGAACAAGATTATGTAGTACCATAACAAAATTTTGTAGTACCAGAACAAGATAGTATTGGAACATGATTCTGCAGTACCGGAACATAACAATACCAGAACATGTCTTTATGATCTTCAAACTGGAATTTGCAGAGCTCACAGTGTGACTGGAATAATCCGAGTTTCATTCTTATGTGTATTGTGGCCAGAATTCTATAGGTAACTAATGCAAAAATTTGGTATTGGTATCAGAATTCTAGAAAAGACTATCAAATTCCAGCACTGAACATGTTGATTTGGACTTGCTGACAGAAGTTGAAAAGAATATGAAGGTCCCAACAACCACTCCCCCATGCCTGAGGTTTTGCATGCCCTCATGCACACAATGTGAGACACTAAAAAATAAGGAGGGTTGTTGAGAGGGATGCGAACAACTGCCAAGAAAAACAAACCAATATAACTAATTAAAACTAGATTTTTATTCATGCTTACAAATAGAAAATTCAGGGGAAATGCCAAAAGTTGAACCATGCATACATTATTCATGATTTATTTGACCAAAAATTATTAGCTATGAATAAAATAGTACGGAATTAACATTCAGTTTCAATTTCTATTAAAAAGATCACTTAATCGACGATCTTTGTGAAATAGTGGTCTTAAAATATATAGGTAATGATAAAGCACAAATGCATCTTTTTTAACAACTTATGGAAAAAGAAGAAATTTGAGGAAATAGGTCATGAAGTACTCCCTTAAGTGTTCTCTTCCGTTGACAATGATGCATTCTCCGCTTTTGAAAATACCCTTCCAGTATTATGTGTGCATTTAGAGGATGAAGAGATTACCTTCTCATAAAATTCCAAACAAAATTATCATAAATTTTAGAAAGAAATTTACTACAGAAACAAAATATCTCAAAATGATTGCTTTGTTAACTTTTGACATTCCCATTTATGAAAAGTATGAAATATAGGTTGCATTGCACTTATATACAACATTTATTTATTTATTTACTATCCTACTCTTATTGAACAAAATAAAAAGCCCTTCAAGTATAGGAATACTTCCAGTGAAGCCATGTGCGTAACATGGTTAGAAATATATTCATATTCGAGTTTAAAAGATAAATTTTAATGCATACCAGAGTATGAAGGACCAACTGCTTTGATGATGAGATCAAACAATAATGAAAAGTAAAAGAGTACTGCGACCTGATAACTAATTGGAACCATTTTTCAATAGTATCATGATATTCTTGTTTTTCTTCTTTGTTTAGGTCACATAACATGTCTTCCTTTTCCATGCTACGCGGATTATCTTCTTCAAGATGATTGGTATTTGGAATACACACAAGATCTTCTGAGAGGCATGCTAAGAACTCCTTAATCTCAAGTTCCAATGGTTGCTCTTCATTGAATTCTATCCATGATTATTTAGTCTCCTCAACAAATTGACAAGAGGAATCTGAAGGGACTTCTAAATATTCTTGTGGAGAGACAAATAAATTATTTACTGCTGTGCAGATATCCTAGCTGCTGCTAGAATGTGAGAAAGTTCTTGGAGGAACATTCTTCAAGCTCTTGATCATCCGTGAATTACTCTAGTTGGTTGATGATCCCTGTCTCGCACCACAAATTAGTACTCGAGGGTTCTTACAACACCCCAAAAATGATTTATCATCAAAGATATGAATTTTAAAACTAAGAAATTAAAACTATTTGCAAAAATAAAACACACCAAACTTGAACTCCTTCATTACTGGAACCCTGTTGTCACCAGGTTATCGGTTCACACAAGTCATCTCATCATAAATAAAACTAAATTTGCATAAATAAAAACACACTTTTGCATAAAATAAATAAAAACACACTTGCATTAAAAGAAAAACACTTATGCATGAAAGGGAGAGGACAACCTAGCTTTGGAGAAACCCCACTAAATTGGATGCGTGGGCTCTTCCCTCACGTCTTACCGTATTTTCTCTGCCCTTATTTCGTCCATAAAACCAAACCAAAACCATTAAAGCAATCTAATTCAAATACTACCTATTACCATTTACAACTCCCCGACAATGACGCCGAAATGTTGGTGCTATTATATGTATAATATATTACCAAACATAAATTATCGACCGAGATTCATAACCAACAGAGTTGTTACACTATATGTGCCGACAACATGTGGTTTAACTATGTATAATGAGTATAGCCTATATAAGAAAACAATCTAAAAACCAACACTCTGTTTTCACACTTCAAAGACAACACTCTTCACACAATTCAAAAATTAGAAAACAAAATCATAGACAAGCTATATGATATAAACATGTTGTATATTCTCAAAAGAAAGCATCAATCAATTCTAGAAGAAATAACAGGTAGAGGAATACACTCCATTGTAGGTGCATGTAGGGTGAGATATGGAGGTCTTGATTGTGCCTGTATTTGCAAGATGTAACTTAATAAATTATGGAAGGAAACTCTAAGTGTGATGGAACACTCTATTAAAGGCTCGTGTATGGTGAAATATGGAGATCCAACTTGTCCCTAGGTTTGCAAAATAAAAACAAAAACTAAAGCATTTAATCTAACAAATGCATGCACTCCAAAGAATCTCTTACATGTCAACAAGATTGTCCACTTACTAGCTTATGAAGGTGAAATATGGATTCTGATCTCATTTCCTATAACAACTCAATTCAATAATAACTTGCAAGCAATCCCTATCTAATTTTGCACACTTCTTCAAACCAATGACATTCAGAAAGTAAATCAATGCAACTTGACAATTATGAAAATCTATTTCATTCCTACATAGGAAACAAAGATTTTAATGAGATGTTCCATTTGCTAGCTCATGTAATGTGAAGAATGGACACTCAAACTGTTCCTGTAATAACACACTTTGAAAGAAATTCCTATTTAATTCCTCACTCTCAATCAAATATTGCAACCTTGAAAAAGAACTGTCTAGCTTATATACCAGGAGCATAATCCATTTACTGGTTCATGTAGTACAAGAGATGGAATTCTCGAATGGCTCCTTGGCTAACACATGTTATAACTCTCACCAAATTCTAAAAATTAACTCAGATCCATGAATGTAAATAATCACACTTCAAAAATTGTTAAACCTATCCTGTCATGTGTATTTCTGACAACAAGCTAAGTAAAATTCCGAAAACTATGGTGTGATGCAGGAGCATCTTAAGCGAGCCACCGCGGAGACAACGAACAGCTGGAAAAGCGCCCAACACAAATTTTGGAATCACCTTGAAGTTATTGCACGATCTTAAATGAAGCCATTAAGAAGAAGCAAACTTGTAAAATGTAACGGGACCTTGGGCAATTTGCTCTCGTCCTTAGTAGGTAGAAGGCATTTATAGTAGTTAATGCAAGTAAATAGAATTGAATGTTAGATTAGATAGTCTTAGAGCGCCAGAGGGAAACGGGATATGGACACCCTCCTTGTACATTGTAACATTATTATGAGAGCATGATTATGAGCATAGGAGAGAAGCAGAGCACTGTGTAGAAGACTCCATGTACAGAAGTTCTGAATTAATACAAGAAAGTTGTGATTCAGGCTCATGGTGTCCATATATTCTCTGTGTATGCATCTTTGAATGTTATGCTCATGAATGTTTTACTCTTTCTGTCATGCAATTTCTTTTATGCCATGTATGAATGATTTCTTGTTGAATGTTTGAAATCTGAGAGGAAAGGGAAAATGAATGAGTTTCAATTATTTCTCTATCTGAGCAAGAGTTCTTGCAAGGAGTGAAGTTGAATTGTCCGAAAGGAGTGCGTCGACAAGGTGTTCAGAGGTTTGTCTCTGAAAACTCAGGAGAGATAGCTTTTATTCTCATTCACTCAGACGTGCAGACAAGCACCGGAGCCGTGCAAGGAGTGCGCAGGCCGAGTGAAGTCTCAGGGTTGCGGACCTGAGTGAAGCATTGGGAGACTACTGTTGCAGGCGTGCACAGAGTCGAAGGATCTCAACGCTTGGAAGTGCTTGAAGGTTTCCGCAAGGAGTGCGTGCAAGAGTTTTTTGAAAGACTCAAAGTTGGAATAGTTCAGAAGGAATTGGGCCTTCGAAGCAGTCGAAGGAAGGTAAAGGCCAAGTACATTGAAAGTTTGTAGGATGGCGTAGAGACGTCGGACCACAGGAGGACGAGTTCTCAGAGAAAGAACGGATGGTCGGAATTCTCTAAAGAGAATTCGCGAAGCCCCGTGAACCGTTGGATCTCACGGAGGAGCAGGGGAGATACAACGAGTATTCCCAAAAGGTTCTAATCTCAGGAGGAGTAGGATTGTAGATCCGAGCCACAAGGGCCATCAGATTTACACGTGGATACTTGTATCAGGATTTCGTGGGTTGAAGTTTCGAAAATCTAGCAATGGGAATCACGATATCCCAAATCGCGAAGTCCCAAAAATTGAGGGGATTGTGTGGGCCACCGCGGAGTCAGTAAGTGGACAGGTGGCACATTCTCGACGAGAAGTCAATTCAGTTGACGGTTTCATAGTTTCGCGGGGTGAAGTCGTGAGCCTTTTGCATTAGGATTCGCAAAATCACGAAGTCCGAAGTCCCGACAGAAGTGAAGTATCGTTGAAAATTCAAAGCTCATGAGTGTATTAGAGTTTCGGCAAATCGAGATTCAGGAGTCGAGGAGACGAGTTTCTCAACATCGCGATCGCCGAAATCGCAATAAGGAAAATCCCAAAAAAGAAAGAGGAAAGGTCAACGTTGACTGTTTTCGGGTTTCGGGGATTCAAGAGATCAACGCTCGACCTACGGACTCGCGAAAGAATGAAATCCAATCTCCTAAGTGCAAAGAGGGGATCCCACGAGGATTTGTTGTGGGTGCAGATTTTCCGAAAGGAAAATAGAAGAGCCAGTGCAAAGCTCTTCGGGCCGGTGTAAGGGAAAGATCCCGTGTTGACGTGGACCTTCCGACCTGCGGGTTGTGGAGGGAGCGTGCGTCATCATGGTGTACTAGATTTGTTATACTAACAATAACACATTGAACACTACTCACACTTCACCAATTACAGTCAGAATTTTTCTAATTCAGATAAGAAATCACGCTAACAACAAGCATTACATAGGTACATGAATAAAACAAACATGTATAGGAATAAAAGCTAAGCTATATTTTACACCAAGCTTACCACATTAGAATGATGGGCCCTTACCGATTCCAACATGGAATTTGGAAAAACTCATAGGATAGAGGGTTCAAAAAATGCACAAGATCAACCACTGTAATTCATATTACTTTCCAACAAAGAGACTTACATAAAATATATGTTCACAAGTCAATACATCAGCATAACAATATATGGAATTCTCCTCTCCTCAGACCTATGAGGTCTTGTTTATACATATTGCACATATTTATATAGTGATACAAATCACAACCCTAAAAATGAATTGGATGACAAACTATGTGGGAGTGAAGGGAGGTGTGTGAGAGTGAAGGAGATGCACCAATGATGGTGGGGGAAACCCAAACAATAGATTGACAGACTGATGGAGGTGTTTCTATATGAGGGAGACATATTTGTAGGTTGAGGATGACAGGATGGTAGGTAGAAAGAGGGTCGAGAGTCATTTTTTCAAGAGAATGAAAACACCCAAGGGAATAAATGAGACATACATTCCTGGATGAGGAAGACTTAGCTATAGACAACTAGCACAAGTTACTTCATGCCCTAAAAACTATAGGAACTCTTATACCGCTATAGGAATGCACACGAATGTAGATCAATATGGAATACTCTTTATTAATATGATACACATATAAATACATCTAGATGACCTTTGGATTCATCTTCCAAGAGGTCTCTTGGAATCCCAATGATCATTCCTATCACTTGTGATGTTTCATATTCCTTCTCAAGTGAATAATCATAAACCTAACGGATTAGGTTTCCAACATTGACAAGCCCCACTTTTGTGCTTTTCCAAAAAATAAAAATTAACATTATTGGCATGCTATTAGGCCTTTGGATTTTAAAACAAAATTGGAAGCTATGAAAACAAATTATACTATGTGTCAGCCTATGGCCTTTAACAACTATCATATACAAAAATAGATTAGCTTGAAAGGAACTTGGTTAGTTGTCTCTAGGATATCTACTTAAAATCATAGAAGATATAGGGGAAAAAGGTAAATTGGACTTAGACATTTACTATCTAGTTTTCATCTTCATCTAGTTAGATGGGGTGTCGTGGGTCTATCCCAACTAGTGGTTTCTCTTCTCTCTCTTCTTCCACTCCCTCCTTTGAAGCTATGTCTAATCCATAAATATATTTCAACATAACTTCATTTATCATTTAGCTGATGTAAATCCTACCTCATTGCTTGAAATGTTGGGCTATGACCTTCCTCCATAGAATCCATACAATAGACAATGAGCTCTTTAGTAGCCAATATAAATCCAAAGATAAAGAATTATTTTTATTCCTGCTTCCACAAGATAATGTTTTGGAGCTTCTAGTGTCTCATTTCTTTTCTCTAACTTTTTCTTCCAACTTTTTTAGTCACTGGAAAATGACACCTTTGTACTTGCCATTAAATGTGCCTCAATTTTCTTCCTTGTGGGCCTAGATTGACCCTCGCTTGAATCCTTTTTTGGATTGAAAATTGGGGGATGAATTCTACAAGTTGGAGGAACCTCCTTGTTATCCTATGTTGTGTCAACGTCTCCCTCCTTGTGGTGATCCTACCTCATCAACTTTCATTCCTCTTCCTAGGTCTATTCAACTTCATATATTAGTGTGGGATTTCGATACTCCATGGTCTCCAATTTCACAGATTTCATGACCATCCCTTGTTTCTCTTACTTTAGAACTCTTTGCATGCTATGTAAATTGGAGGCAAATAGGGATTCCATTATATGGCTAGTGCGATCTATCATTAGATGAAGCAACCTTAGAATTAGTCATTGAACCATCATCTGTTGGGTAGATAATCACCTCCTCCTACATACGAGTTTCTTCGTTGCAGAGTGTGAGTATGCCGACTTCAAGGCTTGGTCCAAAAAAATTAGGATCCTCCATATCTTTTTATCCCCTCTCCCAAAGAATGTGTGGAATCATAGGTTGATGGGCCATATGTTCCCTTTCTTGTGCATGAGTGCCTTACCCCTGTTAGGACCACACAATGTACCTTTTTGCCTATACTTTTTGCCACCATTATACTCTTGATCACCTACATTTAGACTCATACTATCACTTTATCTGATCATCTCAAAGGTATACAACGTCCCTTCTCATTACTATACGTTT
>SNQJ01S0061675.1:26684-36733 GCA_010110895.2 Picea sitchensis | reverse complement strand
ACAGTTGGACAAGTGGCACGATTTCAAGCAGTACCAAAGGAATCACATGTATTAGCAGTGAAGAGAATTTTTAGATATCTCAAAGGAATATAAGAGTTTGGATTATGGTATCCAAAAGGAAATGATCTATCTCTTATTGCCTACATAGATGCAGATTGGGCAGGTTGTATTGATGACCGAAGAATCACCAGTGGAGCAACGTTCTACTTGGGTGAGTGTTTAGTATCATGGCTAAGCAATAAACAATCATCAATATCTCTATCTACAACCAAGACAGAGTATATTTCAACAACATCATGTTGTACACATGTTATTTGGATGAAACAAACTTTGATATATATACAGGTTGAGTATGGTGAGCCCATTCCAATCTATTGTGATAATACAAGCGCTATCAGTATCTCAAAAAATCCGGTGATGCACTCCAAGACGAAGCACATTCCAATCAAGTATTACTTTCTACGGGAACATGTTGCAAAAAACAACATCAGAGTTGAGTATGTGGACACAAAAGAACAAGTGGCAGACATATTTACAAAACCACTTCCACGGGAAGCCTTTGAGTAGCTTCGCCAGAGACTCGGAGTTATTTCTACTCCAAAATAAATGGTTTTGAATGCTTATCTTATATGTCTTAGATGTACATGAGGAAGCACCATAAAGAGGACAATTCAGTCCGGGGGAGCAACCCCAGATGGAAAGATAAATTTTCCATTGATGACAAAGGGGGAGAGATTCATCAGATGTAGAGGATAGATGCATCGTTCCAGGGGGAGCAATGGTCACAAAGATGTAGAGGACAACGACATGTTTCCAGGGGGAGCATGAGTGATATGACTTTCAGTATTGCATCCAAGTGTTTCCATCAATGCCAAAGGGGGAGATTGTTGATTAAGGTTGGTTTTCATTGATGTGAACCCATGAAGAAAGCCTGATAGCGAATTCGGGTAGCAAAAAGGTTTGGGTAGTGGAACCAAGGTTGTTTCATATATAATGGTATGAGTTTTAGTATATTTGAAGGTAATACTATTATATATGGATAGTACATGTCATTCCATTTCTGATGGTATGTGGAACGTCACATAAGTCCTCATGGTTTGAGAGTTATGGTCTTACAAACCCTAAAAGGTCAAAGAAGTCAAAGAGCTTGCAAAGAAGAAATTATTATTTAAATGATAAAGTAAAGTGACAAAGTCAAGAAGGATTATTTAAATAATAAAGTGAAGTGACAAAATCAAAGAAGATTATTTAAATGATAAAGTGAGATGACAAAGTCAAGGAGGAATATTTAAATGATAAAGTAATGGAGAACTTTCTAATTATGGAAAGTGGTTAACCCTAAAAATGAGGAAAATAGGTTGAGTGACCTAGAAATGGGTTAAGTGACCTAGAAGATGGAGAGTATAAATAAGAGGCAAGTCTCTCTCATTTTACATCACACTTGAGAATATTGAACAACTATAGGTGACTAATGTAACCAAAGGATATCTAAGCCAAATTTCAGAGGGAAGGTGAAGAAAAGAAGGCCGAAATTCAAGGGAGGATAAATGCTTTTGATGATGCTTTCTAAGGTATGTTATTTACAGGTCATCTCACCATTTTCGCAATAATTTTTTTTCTAGAATGATTCAGGCTGTGAAATTGATAGGCAATTGAAGAAACATATCCAAGTATCTGTGGTAAACAATTCAGCTTGTGGGTCGTTGTATTTTTGGCTAGTCCTAAAACTAGTCTAAAACAAGTGTTTCGGGTAAAAACACCATAACATATTCATAATAGATCCAAATTTAGTAAGACCAAATGTGTTGGTTAGAGTAAAATCTGTAGTATGTTGTGTAATATTTTCAGATCGATTCAACAAATATTCCATGCGGGGCACACTCTATAAGGTCACTCTCTATAATAAGCCAAAATTCAGCAAGGTATGCCATTTTTGCTATAACTCCTTTTCTGAGAGGTTCCAAGTAGTGACACCTGGAGGAATTGCATAAAACACACTGAAGAAAATTATGTATTAGTTTCAGATCTTTATTCATTAAATGTACATAGTTATGATTATTTCAAGTTAGGGTTGTTGACTAATCCAAAACTAGTCATGTGAGACTAAAGAAAAGTTCGATGAAAATGCTAGTCTCTTATTGTTAAAGTTAAGAAAGGTTTGCAGGTATGTGATTATATACACCAGGTCTATTGCAGAGTTACAAATCATATTTGGATGATGAAATTGATGAGGGATTTTGGTTAAGGTACATGTTGGGTACATGGTTGAGACAAGTAGTTGATGAGTTGGCACATACACGAGGTGTATAGTTGATGATGTTGGTACATATTGATGAGTAGTTGACACATGATTGATACATGATTGATACATGGTTGGATGCACTTTTTTATGGTACAAGTTGATTACAGGTTGTTTGGTATAGGTTGGTGTATGGTTGATGCACTTGTTTATGGTACAGGTTGATTACAGGTTGAGGTACAAGTTGATGCATGGTTTTTTCATGGTTTAGGTTTATTGGTACATGTTTATAGAGGTATATCTCATAGTGATAGTGTGGCAGTGGTTCCATAATTTTACTTCTACTTCAGGGCTGTTGGATGGGGCAATGAAATGTGGTTGTAGCCACCTTCTGGTTGTATCCGCAGAACATAGGGGGTTGTAGCCAGAGAATAAGGGAGTTGGAGATTCCTTCAGGTTGTAGCCTAAGAAACAAGGGGGTTGGAGCCTCCTTCCAGTTGCAGCTGGAAAACAAAGGAAGTTGGTGCTTCCAATGAATGTAATTCTTCAAGACATATAAGAAAAATCATCCCGTGGTTTTCTCCCGCTTTGGGTTTCCATGTAAAACACTAGTGTACTGTGTATGTGTATGATTGTTCATTTGTTCATTTCTTATTTACTCTGCAGTTATTGGATGATAATGCTACATTGATATAACACTTGGATTATATGGTTAAAAAGGATTAAATTACTCTATTACTGATTCACCCCCTCTTAGTAATCCAACACTTCCGAGGTTGTTTGAATCCCTACACATCTTCCAGGTGGATACTGGTGGCCTCCCACCTAATTCAACTGGATTATTTTGTATGTTTTCATGTCAACACATCTTGTTGTACTTCTAGGGCCGTTTTGGAGCCCCAAACAATGTTTTTTTGGCACGCCACAATCAAACTATAGACAAAGTTAGAGTTTGAGGACGTAATGCTTATTTCTCTAAAATACCTTTCCAATGAGATATCATGCACCTAAAATGAAGATTGTATGCAAAATTTATGACCCCGAGAAGTTAATGTATTAACTTACCCAAACGAGGCCCACATGAATTTTGACGTTTCATCTCCTAGGGTTAGGTTTTTTGGATGTCTAGGGTTTTGGCATTCATGTTTATCATAAAAAGGCCTTCAAAGCCTCATTGTAATAATCTTCTGGCGAATGAGCATAGTCGTCACATCTCTTCTCAGAGATAAAGCTTCCACCATTCTAGTGAGTCTTGCATTCTGTATTTTTACTGTCTCTTTACAATTCTTTCATTAATAAAAACCAAGTGTTGTTGTATTTCTCTGTTTCTGGAAATTTTCATGAGTAATTCATTATAATTACTCTTCTTTCATTTCATTCTGAAAATAATCTGGATCAACCGAATGGAAAATCTACTCAAAAAGGGTCATTCTGGCATTATTTCCCAACTCCATTCCATTCACATCATCAAGACACCCTTTGTGCACCCTAACCTTTAATCTATACTCTTAGGGCACCAACATATTTTTAACACTCCCCATGGACTTCCTCCTTCCCGCAGAGCCCATGTTCATTCCATTCCTCTAGTACTAGACAATTTTCCTCCCAATTTTTTCCCTTATCGTCATCCCTCTTCCCAGAAAAATGAAATTGAGAAAATTCTTCAAGAATTCCTAGAAGTTGGTGTTATTCGTCTTAGTACCTATTGTTCCTAAGTTTATACTTAAGGCTTCAACGTATAATGTAAAGGCATCCGAAAAAATAAAGAGAGATTTTAATATGAAAAGAAAATTAATTATTTAGGGAAAGAAGCTATGGCTGATTTCTAAGTTGTCTTTGCCTAGCTTCCAAACGTTCCTGGATGCTTATGTCCTGTTCAATCACTGCCCATGAATGTTCAAGTTCAACCTGAGTGTTAGCAGTCTCTAAGATGGTATTAAACAATTTTAATGCAATGTTGGTCTGAAGAAGAAAATAGATGAGAAACCTTTATGAAGCATAAAATGTTAGTAATCTAACTAACTCACAGGTCTTGTATTTGATAATAACAAACACAAATGAAAATCTATAAACAATCAGATAACTAAATAAACATATAATCACAGTAGATGTTGTACTAAGTTATGATTAGGCATTCATCAAAGACATATGAATAAATATGATGGAATCTGAAAGAACAGAAGAGCACATAACTCAAGATTGACGAATATGGAGTCTCTGGTCTGCATTTGTCTTAATTCTCAAAAAGGAGAGATCTCTCTATTACAATCGACCAAAAAACAACCTTCTTTGAGTCTTTTGAAATTATATTTATACAAAAGGTTACCAACCCTAGACGGTTGGAATTCTACTTACTCCTAGATGCTAACGATTACAGAATAAAAACTTGAACCGTTTCACTTGGTTACTTTCTATCTCTCTCTCATACCGACAGAAAGGGCATACATGTGTTAGTTCATCGATTCTTTGAAGAAATTCCTTCACCTGCCTTGAGACACTCGATGCACCTGCTTAGAAATTGTACTAAAATTATGGAAGGCTCTGTCACATCCTTTACTTAAAAAAGATACAACTTTTTCTGTAATTTCGACAACTTGTCTTCATTCCTTTTACCTTCAAAATTTATTGATTGCAACTATAAATTTGGCTTTACCATCCATATATCCATTTGAGCGATGTCAACTTGTTTCAACTGTGAAATTTCAATATGAGCTTCATTTAATCTTTCTTTGATGTCGAGTTGATGCTTTATAACATTTATTTGTCCTAGTACTCCAGCACAATCGTCCTTTCCAATGCCTAGTGATTTTTTATCTAGCAAATCAAAATCCTTTTCACAATCTTCCTTTATTTCTTTGGCATTTTCTTACTCTCGGCTATATTGGCCTCCCATGCCTTTATTATTATATCACCCTTGATTTGTTCTGCGACAGTCAATCAGGGAGTTACTGGTACCTCTTCTCTAGCCGAAGATAAGACTACTTTTTGAAAGTTGGTTCGGGCCGCAATAACCTCTTTTTCTTTGAAACCAATATTATCTAATGATTGAACCATCTCCAAAAAATAATCTTGGATGATCCCTACCTTAGAAAACATGCTTTGTTGTGCTGATTCCAACTTCTGATGCACTTCTAGTGCCTCGGCTTGAAACACTACTATATTTACAACCTGGATTTTAGTAGAACTTAATTTAGCTTGCAGCTGCCTTACTAATTCTTCTTGCTGGATGACCTTCCCTTGACTTGCTTGAGAAGTCTTGTGTACTTCTTCAAGATTAGATTTAAGTTGTTGGATTTTTTGTCTGTCATTGGCTCTTTCCTGTTCAAGTCCTTTGCTGACCTCGTTTTTGATATTATTCTCTGTATTCCTTTTTTGATCTCGCAGCTGACTTATCATATGATTCCTTTGCCTCAGGATTTCTTTCAGATTATCAACGGAGAATAAGTTGGCAATTGCAAAATCTCCCAAAGATCCTGCCACCTATGTAGTAAAATCTTCTTCTTCGAAAATTTTCCCATCTAATAATACTCTTTGCTTTTTTACCATTGCACCCTCTCTCATGTGCATTTCTTTCTTCACCACGACCTTTCTTTTCTTACTGAAAAAGAAATCGGTGGGAGGTATTTCCTCGACAGGGATAGGTGTGAAATCGCTTATGAACACTGCCTCTGTATTAGAGTTTCCTCTAGTGAACTGTAATGGTGTGACAACTTCAATGGGGTTGTCGATTTCTGTGGATAATTGTTTCCTAGCTTATTTAGTAGTTTATTTCTCAGGTGAAGATGACGGTCTATATTATCCTTTCTTTATTATTGTCTCTTTTTGATCTTTTCCCTGGTTGTCTAATATTTCCATCTCTGGTATATCTCTCTTCTGATTCGAGACCTCAACTTTCTCCAGGTTTTCCAGGGTATATTGTTTGGTAGAGCTTCCAACTTCTGGATTTTTGGGTCTTTGTTTGTTGTGTATATGAAGATTTTAGGCTTTGCCCTTGTAATACTTTGGGTAGGCCACTTCTTCGGTGTTTTTGGAAATTGTAAAACTCAACCATTTCTCCAGGTAGTAGAGCTCGAACTCGGCTCAGAACTTCTTGGTAAGATCTTACCCCTCAAAGCATTTCGTCATGAGGGGACTCTTCATGTTCATACTTTTTAAGATTACAATCGACCATATGGTTTCCCACTTCCCTCTATGGGTCATGCTTCTTGAATTCAATGTTAACCAGCTTTATCTCTTCTAAAGCTGCAACCTCCACCTTGGAGTGACCAAAATCCAATAAGGAAAATGAACCAATAGACAAAGGAAAAGATGGCCATACATTTTTCTGCATGACTTTTAGCTCTTTTCTAATCCTGCCGAGTACAGTTTGTCATGCGACTTCACGACACACCAGTCTGTCTGGTAAAAATTGCGGTAATGCATATGGAGGGACGGAGTAGCCGAAAACTCTGATATAAGAGAAATGTTCCTCTATGTACTAGTCCACCACCTTACCCAGGCTAACCATAACCTTGTCTGAAATTCTTGGCGGTGGGTGATAAAATATTACAATATGCATCGACACCACTACCCAATTAAATATTTCATAAAAGCAATCATTTGCCTTGTATTCCCAGAGCTTTGAATGGTAATCATGAATTGGTTCAACACTATCTGGAGTCCAACTCCATCTCATCAACGGGAAAAGCGTCATGAAACATATAACGTCCATAACATAAGATGACATAAATAATGAAGCTGGTTGCCCTTTGATTTTCTTCGTTTGGTATTCTGAGATTTTGCTAGTTAGATTATCTGAGAGTATCTTTGCCCAGTCAAAAGAAAATCCTTCCGCCATTGAGTGAATAATGGGAACCCATGGTAGAAAGAAATGCGCCGTGTTCTCTTTTCCATAAATTCTGCACATCATCATGGCTATATACATGAACTGTGGTTCAAGCGATGAGATGGAACATACGCCGTGAGATTCGTCTCTGAACTTTTCGGGGCGTGGACACTAGTATTTGATCAGGTTAGAAAGACTCTTTCCATACTGATCACACTCCTTATTATTAAAATTCACTAGAAAACTGGCGTTATAAACGAAGTTTGATGTTGCAGAGAATTTATACATGACCTGTATGTGTTCTGGTCAAAACAACCCAACAACTACTTTTTGAGAGTTGAATATCGTTTGAGTCAGGATATATACATGATCCAACGCCCATCCAATCATGTCGATATAAGGTAAAAGACTCGGCCTGGTTGCTATCTTATGTAGTTCTGCTTGAGCGATAATCTTATATTTGGTAGATAAGTTATCCTTTTCATTGTCGCTTGAATCATCGGGACAATTTACCACTTCGTATTTTATGGTGTTGAACACATGCGTTTAGATTTTAACTGTTTATACTTCTGGGAAAGCTATCAGAAATAAGATCTATTTTCTGGCCATAACTTTCACCAGCTGCTTTAGGCTCTTTCCGTGGAGCCATGATATCAAATTCAAAGTTCTGTTACCTGTTACAGAGAATGAGAATGCATAAAACTAGTTATTTCTCTAAGCCAGCTCCAAGAAAACAAGAAAGCGATTCAGAACTAAAAATATTCTTTGCCTTAAACGCATAAACCATGCATATACCTTCACTGACAATGCGTTTAATTCCTTTAATAAAAAATATTTGGGTGTTAAAATCTGATCTTATTTGGAATCATTTCCCTAAATCGGATATTAATGTCATTTATGGTCGATATCTCGGGAAAAGCATAGATTTTGAATGTATCTGAGTTAATTTTGAGTAATAGATTAATTAGAGTATAATCCTCATTTGGTACCTTAATTAATCATACCTATCACTTAATCAAGTTTCGACGTTTCGGGTCTCGGGAATCTTTAAAACAGTTTAAACTAAGACTTACGAAACGCGAAGTCATGACAGGTTTTAATTAACTATAATCATATTTAATTCTCTGAATTAATCGCGATTAGTTTTAAAATTTCAAAATCATTTTCCGGAGAATCCACAGTTGGTGTCATTTGTGGATTCTCCAGCAAATGATTTTGAAATTCCTCACCACAGAAATCTGAAAATAGTAGTTTTAAAATGTCGGGGTTTCAGGTATCGGGACTTCAAAGCCTTTATATGTAAGAGCATCCCAAATCGTGAAGTCGCGATGAGATTTACTCTTTGTTAATCTTACTTAATCGTTAATGAACCCGACTTAACATTTAACACTTTCGTGATTTCAGGTATTGAGACTTCGAAGATGCTCAATATTGAACCTTCGTACTTAGCAAAACCCCGACTCCCGAAATTTCGAAAGAAAACCTTTATATAGATTGATTCATGAATTGAAAAGGCGGCTCCATAATCTGCTAAGACATTTAAACCGTTGGATTGATCAGAAGACTTCGTTTCGATGGTGATTATCCAAGTGCATTTTTGTATTTTTTTATTTAAACAAAAATGAAATTTATTTTAGTCTAAGGTTTAGAAAAATATATATGTTTCAACATAGGATCCATCTAGGGATCTGTAAGATACCATATATAACAAATACACAGAACAAAAATAAAATGCTAAAAATGGCAGAATAACAGTAATATAACCAGCATAATCTCTACAATAACACATAAATAATATGAGAACAACAACTGAAATAACACTTTGATTCAGAAAGACATTTTCACAAGCCTCTTCGAGGGGGCAACCTCCAGTCGAGTAGCGCTCTGTTACAATAATATCCAAGCTAGGGTTTTCATACCCTCGACCCTTATTTATACTAAATATGTCTATTAAGAGAAACATCTAGAGGAAGATCCTTCTAGAAGCGGAATCTTCTATTAGGTCTTGTTACATCCGCTTTGTTCTATTTTATTGAAAGGACTTATTAATATTGACCTTTATTACATTCGAATACATTGATCTACCTATGTGTGGGTTAGGACCTTAACATCTCCGCCCCCTTAAAAACAACCTTGTCCTCAAGGCTTGAGATGTGGAAACTGCTGCAGAATGGTAGCTGGTTCCCAAGTGGCATCTGCTGGAGTCATATCTTTCCACTATACTAGCACTTCCTTGATGGTTATCTGACTCAGGCAACGCTCATGCTGGTCCAAAACTGCTTCTGGCTGTAGCCAAATGGATCCTTCTTCAGCTAACTCTGGAAGGTTGGTTTGAATTCGACACCTGGTTCCAATCACCTTATTCAAGCATGAAACATGAAAAACAGGATGTAGCTTCGACTGACTGGGCAGAGCTAATGGATATGCGACTTGTCCCACATGCTTGAGAACTATGTAAGGACCATAAAATTTGGGCGCTAGATTCTGACAATGCTCGACCTTCAGGGAATTTTTCTTATATGGTTGCAGTCGCAGAAACACCTGATCCCCTTCTGCAAATTGACGTTCAAAGCGACCTTGATCTGCTTGCTGCTTCATGCGATTCTGTGCCATGACCAAGTTCTCTTTAAGGGTACGAAGAATATCCTCTCGGACTGTAAGTGTTTGGTCAACCGCCTGGAACTTCGAGGTACCCGGTAGGTATGAGAGAACTGAAGGTGGCTTCTATCCATATACCGTTTCAAAAGGAGTCACGCGAGTGGTTGTATGGTATGTAGTGTTGTACCACCATTCGGCTAGGGGTAACCATTGAGCCCACTGGTGTTTTTTTTCATAGGCAAATCACCTCAGATATGTTTCCAAACACTTGTTGACAACTTCCATTTGACCATCCGTCTGGGGATGATAAGCTGAGCTGAGATGCAATTGTGTGCCTTGTAGCTTAAACAGTTCTTGCCAAAAATTGCTTGGGAAAGTTGGGTCACG
>SNQJ01S0061674.1:50647-68048 GCA_010110895.2 Picea sitchensis | reverse complement strand
TTCCTTCGCTTCAATTAATAGATCATGAAAACAATACAATGACTACAGGTTGTAATATATTAAAAAATATATTAATATTTTTTAATATATTAATATATTTTATAATATTAATATATTTTAATACTTTAATATTAATGTATTAAACCAACATAAATCAATTTTAACCTTGGATTTATCAAGAGGAATTAAATCTTTAAAGGTGAAAACTTATTTTTTTTTAGAGTGCAAAACTTGAAGAAAGATTAAATGATTGCACATCAATAGATTTACTTTATGTGCACTTGTAAGGTCGAAAAACAAACTCCAAATAAAATTAAATTAAATTTGCTAAAAATATATATCATCCTATACTTAACAAATAGTCCAATATCTAAAACCAAAATCTATAACCGTAATTAAAGATGATCCAATTTCTAAAACCAAGATCTGTGACCATAACCTAATCATGGTAATAATGACAAAAAGCCTAAATCCTTTATGAAAATTATTTAAACATAATGGTCCAATATCTAAAAGCAAGATCTATAACCATAATTAAAGATAACCCAATTTCTAAAATCAAGATCTGTGACCATAACCTAGTCATGGTAATAATGACTGTGACCATAACCTAGTCATGGTAATAATAACAAAAAGAGTAAATCCTCTGTGAAAATCATTTAAACATAAGTATAGGCCAAAGCCTTCCCATCTCTAGAAAGAAAAACCATATTTCAGAAATATGAAGATCTTCTTTCCACAGTCACTTCACGACATATTCATATTCATATTGATATATATATATATATATATTAATAAGAAAAAAATCAAAGATTATGAACAAATATAAAATTACATGATTGAATTCCTAACTAGTTTATATATATATATATATATATATGACAAAGGATATGAGCCATAACTCGGCCTTGAATGCCATATCCAACTTGTACTAGGTTCTTCACTCAATACACAAAGTATTAACCAGTGTTACAACGTCGACTTGATCCACGTCACTTCAAGAGTTATGTATAAGAGTTACTTGATCCACGTCATGGTAATTAACTATCGATAAACCATGTAGTTGAACGCTCATATTCCACTAAGGAATAACTAAGTAAGTGCCACGTCTTGGCGCCACTCGAGAGAATTGACAGTCCTTCTACCTAAAACTACTATCCTCCTTGAATATGGCTCATCAACCAATTCAGACTCAAAGCATTTTCTATAGTTACACAATGAAGTAACCGTACATTTGTTTTGCTCTAAGACACATAGGGTCTAGTCTCATATATTTTTGTCATCTAGACACTCCTTTTGCAATCACCGTTTTCACAGTTAGGTGAGTTGATCTTTCTGCTATTTAGAAATTACAAATTGCGTTGATATGTAGGTCATTCCAAAATTGATTTATAATTCCCATTAAAATCATGTTGGGCTTGTTTACTTCTCTCACTCAAGGTAAACGATTTATTTTAACATACTTTCACTTAACACACATGGAAAATAGTTTTGTAACGAGAGTCCATTTGGATTTAATATCTGTGTTTATGATTTGGTTTGTATGTGTTTATGATTTGGTTTGTATGGAAATCCATACTCATCTTGTGTTTATGGGTTGTACTCAACATGTCAAGCTTAGAGAGAACACATAGTTTTCTTCCAACATCTCTCATGAGTAGTCGGGATGAGGTAAGTGTTGATATTATGGTAGTCGTGGGAGGTATTAACCTCCATGATGACTAGAATAGAATATTTTGGAAGCTAGAGAAATCCTAAACGGATATGTAAAAACCCTAGAAGACAAGTCGGCTCAGTAAAATAATTAATATTAAAGTATTAGCTTCTAGAAGGACAAGTCAGCCTAGACAGGTGATGTAACATCCCCAAAAATAAATTATTTTTAAGTTTGAAATTTCTTAGGAAATTATTTCCATTTTTGGTAAATTCGAAATTGAATTTTTTTTGTCATTTATGGCAATTCCGAATTCTGAATTTAGTTAATTGTAATTGATGATTATGACTGTTGGGCAGAGATCTGATTTGACCCAACTAACTATTTGACTATGACACTTGTATGAAACGAAATATTTTATAATTATTGCTGATGGATAAATGGAACAACCATGTTAAAATCAACTGACCATGACTCCATGAGTGGGGATGAGTGGGGAACATGTTGGAACTACCTTAGCGCTGATTGTTACAAGTGGTAAATCAATAATTTGGCCATTGGCAGCCCCTGAAAATCAGGGATTTGGAAAGCTGCGAATATTCCCAAGGGGGAAAAAGACCTAGGAAAAAATGGCTTTTGATATATAGCATATGGGAGGAGGCAGGACGCTGCCTAGAATGCTGGAAAAATGGATAATTATCTCTTGTTGTTATGAACACTGATTTTCTGAGTGTGAGGCAAGGAGAAGTTATTGAAGCGGAAGGACTATTGCTGAGGGGAGTTCTGAGTTTGCCCTCATGGATTCATGGTCAGGCTAGGGGGTGAATGGAGCAAGTGACATTGGTTGTTCTGTTCTAAGGTTGGGAGGAACGTGGCTGTTCCCTTTCTCTTTCAACGAGGTGGTTCATATATGTGAAACTACCCTTTTCTAGATTATATATCTCTTGTTTTAAATGGCTGTCAGAATACATCTGTATATTACTGGGTGAATTATTTCTGTTGAATTTCCCTTTTATTAAGAATTGTTTTGATGTAAATGACTGAAGGAGTAGAGCTAGCATAATACTGTGTGAATTATGGCTGAGAGTTAAACTACGAATGGTTGGGAACAAACGCAGGATAAACCCCCTACTAGTTTAGTTTCATACTTCAATTAAAAACTGCTTGTACATCCAAATTTTGAGTAGAATCAGAATTATGCGAACACGCTGGAATGTTTCTAGTTTAAAACAAAGTCAGTCTGAATCTATTTTCGGATAGTATAAACCATGTGTTTATATAAGTGCCATAATAGAAAGTAATTATACGCTCGTATCTTACTGTAAAGAATTATATAGAGTCATAACACTCACATAATATCGATGTAAGGTAAGGATAGCATTGAACATTCATATAGTGTTATATATATATATATATGCATGCACAAAAGTTTGATATTCTATCTTTCTATTTCGTTGAGATTTGATTTAAAGAAATACAAATCTTCGGAGATACATAAGTTTAATTCCATACAACACATGACTGTGGGGTCAGACTGTAGATCCAACAAATATTAAAATACAATAGAAGACAACAGTCTAACTAAGTCTTAGTGGAATTTCTAGAATATATATAACGACAGATGGTAAATAGTATGCAAAAATCGAAACGAGAGACCTGGAAATTAAATTATTATTAAAGGTAAATGAATAGACAAACAGATAATAAACGAAAATCTGAGATAATGCAAAAGGAGTAAAGCTACAGGACTAAACAAGAAATCGTCGAATTTCTCCATAAGATCCAAAGAAAAGAATCAAGATAGAATAATTGTTCATAGATGCATGTTGATATCCATTCCAGAATCACTCTTATAACACATCTATTGCCAGTCAAGAATTGACTGTTCGTATTTCCACCCTAAAATCGAATATACAACTTTTAAAATACAACCATATTCTAACTTATGCAATTCAATCAGTTACACAAGAATAAGGTTATGATACTTATGCCTTCCAATTAAATTTAAAGATACAGAGCTAAAAGAATGGGCTATCTTTTGAATGGACTCTTGTGCCACGATGTCAACCTTCTGGTTTAGATTTGTATTAGTTCATAGAAAACGTAGGCACTTCTTTAAGAGCGATGAATTGAAACCCGAATACCTTTTGCGTAATTGACAGGAGCCTGCATTTGTATTTGTGCACGGTCGAAGTCCCTGCAAGGAATTCCAAATTTACATTAGCATTATATAACATAAGTAAGATGGATGAAACTTTCAACAGAATGATAAATGACAGAAAGAGTTTGATTCAGAGTGGTACTTAATTCATGACTTGGAGATCTGGCGTCCTTCCCTTGTCACGTTTTGGTTGGATAGATGTCCCAGGCCAAGGGGAGGATGGTCCAGGGACTTCTTGATGGGTACCCTCGCAACAACAGGGTCCCATCATTAGTGTTGGTACCAAAAGCGTACAAATCAATTGCTTTATGAAATGAAATAAAACAAATAGTGCTAACATTTAAAATACGAAGTGCATAAGACGTGTCGTGTGAACAGGCCGAAGGCATCGTGCAAATGTTACACATAGAACAAATGCTATATGTTAGTGTTGAGATTAAAACCTACCCTGGACCGATTGTCCATATTGAAGAGGGTATTTATAAATCAACGCTAAATATAGAGATTAACCTTCTTACTGAATTTTTACCAGACTTCAATGGCGTATAATACCCACAGACAACGATAATAATAGTAGGAGACATACTTAATTCAAGAAGTTTCACAAACTCAAATATTATATGTCGTAGGGTATTTCTAACGAACTGTTCAAAACACATAAGTCACATTTTTTATTTGTGTCGGACAAGAATGCAATAGCCATTAAGGAAGCATTATATTCGTAAGGACCAACTAAGGGTCTGATGAAAAATACAGAAGGGTGGATTCATCCTTTACAAAAAGAAAGAAAGAAATGCAATATAATATGCAATACACGGTGTGGACATTCAACTTCTGACTAAAAACCCCGCGTAGCCTCACTGAAGTTAAACACCAGGCCTCAATACATATCAACAGAGGAACTATAGAGTCTGTAAGGGAACAACTAAACCCTAAGGGTAAAGTACTTACAAGAAATCTTGGAGGTGCGAATTCTTTGAAAAATGGAAACAAGGAGGCGAAATGCCGAACCCTTTTTAGAAAGATTGAGGATGAAACAACATAATAATCTAATTACCCAGCAGCAGGAACAATCCAGAAAGTTACAAGGAATAACGATAATGGGGAGACTTAATTTAAAGTCATAATAAGAATTTCAATACGAGGGTTCTTCCACTGTAATGAAAACCCTAGTTTCGTTTAATTACTAGAATACAATCGTATTATAAACTTACCAGGGAGGATGGATAGCTATGTATGTTCCACTGGGTAATGCCCTCCAAGTCGACAACCTTCCCTGTTGAGAAAATAATACGCAGAGCCATTTTAGAGGACTTCACAATGACAATAGAAAACTCACTGAACCCTAAGAGGAGCTCTTGCTACATAGATTAAATGTTGAGGGTACGAAGGTTGGTCTGGCCATGTGATGGGGAAAAGTTGGCGTGACTAGATTGGAGGAAGGGTCAGGTGAAAACCATCGAAACTCGCACACACAAGACCTCCATTAATAGTAGGTGCAGAGCTTTAACTCCTTTATGACAAGTAAACCCTTCTTCCCATATCAAGAAAACGTGAAGTTAATAACAGTCCCTTCGTGACACGACTAGTTGGAACACATTCATTCCAACTGTTTCATTTTAGTTAACATGCCGTTCAAATGAGACTTCATTGAGACATCACTTAGTTAATACAGAGTTAAACGAGAATCAATGTGAGATTTTTGTTACCAAAACCTTTATGTAAATGATGTCTGGAAGATCACTAACCACCAATAATCCATAAGGAAATCCGTTCGATGATGTGGACCATATCAAATGATGCCAAGGATCTTATGTTAAGTCACCTATATTCTACTAAGGAGTATAATCCCGACCCCGTTACTTTATAAGTGGTATACGAATTTTGTTCCAAGGTAAATGAGATAGACTTGCATGCAAGTATAGAATTCATGTTTAAAGGAGAGATTAGGACCATAAGTCCTAAGTCTGATATACTATATATATGTGTGTGTGTGTGTGTGTGTGTGTGTGTGTGTGTGTGTGAGAGTATTAGAATAATTTTGGGTTTGGAGGGAGTTGTTAAAATTGTAGAGGGTTATTCTTTTAAGATTTCTGTTCAAAGTGAGATTAAGCTGGGTAAAAACGTCATCGTTTGTTGGTCAGATTATAAGATACCTCACAAAGATTAATAATGGGATTACATAATTCCTCTTCTTAACTACGAATCGGTTAATGAAATTGTAGATTAATGTTCCATAGAATTTTTTTTTTATGGCAAATTTGAGGTTCATTATAGGTGACAAGAACCGCTATAAATAGGAGGCACTTGAGCTCATTTGTACACACTTCACTCACTCTCTTAGTAAAGTATAGCGCAAGTTCGGAGCTGCAGTTGCAAGGAAGGAAAGCGCATCTTTTGGGGTGATCCTTGGTCTCTTTCTCTCTAGTGTTATCTAGCCTAAGATATGCACCCTACCTTCTAGTATCTCTTGGTGGTATTCTTGGTGACATCTTGGAGTATATTGGTGGATTTCTTGAAGGTGAAAATTTGGGGAAGAAGTGAAACGACAATTGTTGCAGTTGAGTATTGTTCTTGTTATGTGGTTGTGGAGACTCTCTCTCTTGTACGATACCCTTGGAGGAGGTGCTCTCTCCTTGTCTTGTGTTGTTGCTATAGTTGGATGGTGTTTTTTGGTTCCATCCTGTGCTACTGTTGCATCTAGGGTTTATCTGTTGGTTCTAGTGTGGCTTTCCGAAATCATTCTATCTAGCAAAGGTTAAGGTGCTCGTGGGTGACTGCATGCCTATGGTTGGGTGACAATAGTGATATTGTCTATGATTAAAACGAGCACATCAAATATTTTAACCTTTTATGGGCCCACACTACCTTCAGAACAATCTAACCACTGGAAGGAAGACCGACAATTCTTTGTCAAGTTCGTTATAACACCAGTTGCAACTAGGGTTTTTGAGCTTACAACGACAACAAACCCTAACCTAGATTCTTGGCCACTTTTAGTGAAGCGTTGGACCTAATTTTTGGGTATTCTAGTGCGCCCTAGCCTAGTGCACCCTTTGGTTCCCTCAACCAATAAAAACCTCAAGTTTGAGTTCTTGGTCAAAGTCAAAGTCAAATGTTGACTTTTGGTCAAATTGATTTTGTGGTCAAATTTGAAATTTCAGGGTATCTATCTTGTTCTAATCATTGAACCTTTTTGATTCAGTTTCTAACCTCTTCTTGTCAATATGGTGTCTAGTTTCATATTAGAAGACAAGTTGAACGATGCTACAAATTTCAAAGGTATGCTTTTCAAGTTATATCATCTAGAAAAGCATGAGTGTGTTTGTAGGGGATGTACAAGAGACCTTGTCAAAGAAGTGATATTGGATTCAGTAAATTCAGAGGAACAAGTGCACCCTTCTTAGCAGTTGAGGCTCTAGGTTCCAGGTTTGATTGATCAAATTGTTAAGTTTCAATTTGCACATATCAAGTTTGATAGTTGCTATAGTACAAGTAAACACTATAGTTGTGACATCAATATTTGAAAGGTTCTATTACTGCTAGGTATACTTAGTTGCATGTAAGTACTATTGATATAGATGCTTATTGCACTTGTTTGCAAAATGAACTAACATCTCCTCTAGGAGATATTTCTTGTTTTTCTCTCGGGAAGGTCACCTTGGTAATTCTATGATGACTACCATCCTTGTTACCATAGATCTGTTCTTATGAAAATGCTATTGGAAATACTTTTTCTCTTGTTTTTCTTGTTACAAGTAGGTCACATGTGATAGCTCTGAGAAGGGGCTATAGTGACAGTTGCAAACATAGAGAAGATGACTCCATCAAGTTGTGAGGCAGGTGATCTCACCAAGTACCAATTCTAAAGGAAGCGTGTAAAGCAAAAGGATTTTTTGACATCATTCACTCAGATGTGTGTGGACCAATGTCAACCTCCTCACTAAGCTGGTATGTATACTATGTTTCTTTTATTTATGATTTCTCACACAAAACTTGCATTTGTTTCTTGAAAGAAAAAATCGAAGTATTTAGTAAGTTCGAGAAATTCAAGCACTTGTGGAAATCTTATTCGAAAATAAGATAAAGATCTTGAGGTTCGATAATGAAGCAGAGTACACCTCAGATGACTTCAAGACATTTTGCAAAGAGTTCTGGATTAAGAGGGAGCTCACTACTCCCTACAATCCTCAACATAGTGGTGTAGCAGAAATAAAGAACGTACAATAATGGAAGTAGTAAAAGCCATGATCCATGATCAATAATTACCAATGCACCTGTGGGAAGAAGCAACCAAGATCGTGATATATGTGCAGAACATAGTTTTCCTAGTCACCAGAGAATTGAAACTAGCAGAGATGTCACCTTAGATGAGGATACAACTTTAAATAGATCAATGCAGAGTCATTCAGATGATGTCCATGATGAAGATCTTGTAGCTCCCAAGATTGTATATGCATAGGGAGAACCTTCCACCTTTGAAGAAGCAGTCAAGAAGAAAGAATGGAAGGAAGCTATGATATCAATCCATCATGGAAAATGATGTATGGGAAATTGTGCCTAGACTTGAAGGAAAGTTTGTAGTCACTTGAAAATGAGTTTACAAGATAAAGCATGCAGTAGATGTGAGTATTGATAAATACAAGGCAAGATTGGTGGCTAGAGGGTTCTCCCAGCTACTATGATGGAGGGAGAATACTATGATGATACGTTTTCTCTAGTTGCTAGATACACCTCTATTAGAGCCATCATATCTCTTGCAACATTGATGGGTTGGAGTTTATATCAAATGGATGTAAAGACCACTTTTCTCAATGGCGTAATTGAGGAAGAAGTATACATAGAGAAACCTCAAGGTTTTGAGGTACACCCGAGAGAAACCCATGTATGCAGATTAAAGAAGGTCTTGTATGGACTCAAGAAAGCTCCAAGAGCTTGGTATGCACGAATTGACAGTTACTTGATGAGACTTGGATTTTCCAAGAGTTATGCTGATCCAAACCTTTATTACAAGGGTGTGAATGATGCGCCCGTGATCCTACTGCTATATGTTGATGATTTGTTTATGACAAGTGTAGATCCTCTCATTATTCAATGTAAGAGGGAGTTAGCCTCTGAATTCGATATGAAGGATCTTGGTCTCATGCATTATTATTTGAGACTAGAAGTATGGAAGAAGCGTGGTGAAATCTTCCTGGGGAAAGGGAAGTATGTTGTAAAGATCCTTCATAAGTTTGTATGATGGATTGAAAATCCATGGAAACTCCTATGGTGACATATTTGAAGAAGCTGAGAGACTTTGATTATAACCCAATAGACTTGTCCATGTACCAACAATTGATTGGCTCATTGATGTATTTGGTGAATACCCAACCGAATATTTGCTTTGCTATGAACACGTTGAGCGAGTTCCAGGTGGAACCTAGACATGAGCATTGGATAGTTGTAAAACACATTTTGAGATATCTTCCTGGGACGCTAAATTATGGTTTGAAAAATGCCTCAAACAGTGACGTACAACTGCATGGATTTACTGATTCAGATTAGGCAGGGAGTGCATATGACAGAAAGAGTAATTTTGGTATATGTTTTAGTTTGTGATCTTATATGATATCATGGGCTAGCAGGAAACATAAGTATGTTGCACTCAACACTACAGAAACATAGTATATTGCAACTTGTGATGCTTGTATAGAAGCAATATGGATTCGTAAGCTGATTTTTGGATTATTTGATCAAGTGTTGGATTCAACTGTGATATATTCTGATAATTTGATTTGTGTGAAGCTTTCAGAGAACCCCCTGTTCCATGAAAAGTCAAAGAATATTGAGATCAAGTACTATTTTATTCGTGATAAATTCTAAAAGGGAGAAGTGATTCTCCAGTACATCTCCACCGATGAGAAAATAATTGATATTTTGACAAAATCTCTGTCCAAGATAAAGTTTGCATACTTGAGGGACAAACTAGGACTTGTGGAGATACCCTCCCTTGGTTGAAAAGGAGTATATGAATTCCTCAGTTGGGAGGAAGTGTTGATATATGGCATCATGGATAGTCAATGTGATGGTGGACAAACATTCTCTAGGTGGAGAATGGTTCAATAATAAAATATTGTTGATGTACCATGGACAACTATTCTTCTAGGGCATTGAGCAGACAGGTAGAATGGTTCAGGACAACTATTTTCTCAAGGCTTTTACCAAATAGGTAGAATGGTTCGTCTCCCTGAGTTCACAGCAGTGACTAGAGTGGGAAGATTGGTATAGGACAAACATTTTCCTTGAGTTCACAGTAGTGGCCAGAGGGTGGAAAATGGTATAGGACAATCANTTCTTCTTGAGTTCACAGTAGTGACCAGAGTGGGAAGAATGGTCTTCGTAGCCCATGGTGTGGCTTTCAACATATGTTGGAACTGTCATTCTTCCCGTGTCACATGCAATGACCATGATAGGAAGAATGGTCCCTATATCACTCTATTTAGTGAGTGACTTATGCGAGACACTCTGTTGAGTGTGCTAAGTCCAACACATGACTTATTCAACATCATGCACGATTTATCAGATGGAGTATGGCCTCAAGAGATGATGCAGAAGATGATATGTTTTGATGCCAGAATGCTACCAGATGATACTGATAGTGATGATGATTCTCGTGACTTGATATGCGTAATCATGAGATAGCCTATGCGGCTATGATGATGCTACCTGTAGAATGTTCTGCAAGACTATGTGAGCCTTTCCCATACCATGTGAAATGGATGGATGCGTTTGAGACTGTTATCAAATAGAGTTGTGGGGGGAATCAAAAGTCATTTTAGTTTTTTTCTTTGGATCTTGTGGTTGTGTCCTTGGTCGAATTTTAGTCATCATGACAAGGAGTGTTAGTTTTCATCAGTCACATCCTTCTAATCACGATCATCACCTTGAAATTTCAATTCCATAAGTTGTGTGAAGTATCTCTAACTGTTATTTTACCCGTTCATGCTTTAAAATCAATTTGTGGTTTGGCGCTAAGAACTCCATTGTGAACTGGTTGCAAAGGATAGTTGGCGGTTAGACCACTTGTAGGTGTCCTTGTGCAAATCTGAAGGTATCAACATTCAACTCCAGGTTACCAGGTACTCTACAAAATTTTACACCTTGCTTTAAAGTCTGGAAAGGGCTGAGTGATTGTTTCTCTTTGTGGTGTTGTGAACTGATGATTGGCACTGCAAACTGTCTTGGATGAGGGTTGGAGGTTAGGAATCTTGCATGCATCTGGGTGAAAATTTGAAATTACCAGCATCAACCTCATAGCCATCATGTACTCCATGAAATTTTTTGTCTTGTTTGGAGGCCAGGAAAGGAGTGTGGTTGCTTGTTTTCTCTTGGCACTATGAACTATCACAGGCGTTGCGAACTCGCTAATAGAGGCGTTGTGAACTCATTTCCTGTAGCAGATGTGTCTAAAGATTTGATCATAACTCCAAAATTATGATGTGTGTTTTTTTGAATTTTTTTGTGGAGGATAATGATAATGTCATTGACTTGCTATCCAAATTTCAGCCTGACCCAATTTGGCATTCGAGAGATATAATTAAAACACCAGTGCGCTGCAAGTGGCGTTGCAAACTCTCTGTTTTGCATAGTTGTTGTATATTCGCCTTGTTTGACTATTTCCACTTGTCAAGGAGGGTTTGAACGACTTATCAGAGATGAGTTAGATTCTAAGGGACACCTACACCTAAGTTTTATCTCCATTAAATACCTCATGCAGTGAGTTGGAAACAATTTATTAATGACTTCCAACAATTTCTAGAAAATTAGCAGTTTGTTGGATTCTTGTCTCTTTGACTGTTGCCACTTATCTCCAAGGTGTAGAATCCTATGCAAGAGAGGGAATTCGAATTGTAAATTTGTCATTAACAACATAGGATATAAGAGAGGTATTAGAAATCATTGAGGAGGTTGGAATGAATGTACAAAGGCTCATACTGTAGACTGTTAGACAACGGTGTTTTCCTTTGGTTGTATGTATCAAGACTTGGGATATTTTTTGGATAATAGAAGTCTATCTTTATTTAATCTCATTTATGCTTTGATTTTGGTTGTAGTCTATTGAAGGTTTTAGTAGACTAGTTTGTGGTTTATTTTAGTTGATGATCAATCGTGATAAATTTGCAAACTTATCAGATTTTCTATTTCTTTGATTATATGAGGTTCTTGTTTTCAAAGTTTCATTCCCACATGTGTGTCACTACTTGTTGTAGATGATAGGCATGATTCACTCTTCTTTTAAGTCTTCCATCTGCTCATTTTGATATCTAAACTTGGACTGAAGTTATTCAAAACCCCTTTTGCTTGTATGTATTGCATAGAGTAAAACTATGAGTGACACAACCTTTCAAGTTTTCCTCATTCATTTTCCATCACTTTATAAATCTGTATTTTGAACTTTGATGGGTATTGGGCTTACACTCCTGGCAGTCAGAGTGTGACTCCCATGTGCTAACATTTTTGACGTCGTTGTCGAGGAGCAGAGTGTGAAGCAAGCTTCCCTGGGAGAATGACATAGATCCAACTCTTGATGGTAGACAAGAGAGGGACACATAAATTGACTGTAATTATCTACCTGGAGACTCCACAATCAAAGACTCCACTGGAGGAAGGATCCTGCTGATAGAAAGATGAAAATATGGAAGGGAAAATCCAGGTATCAGTTCATTAGTTTTCTCCATGAGCTTTTGTTATTTTTCATCAGTTCATTTCTGTCTTTCCCTTTACATATAAGAAGGATTATCCTTTGCTTTGTTTACTCTAATGATCATCAACATTCATTTATATATCCTTCCTTGGAACAAGAAGGTCTCCATTATGTATGTGTTGTAGATGTTGATCATGTCTCCTCACCTCAGCCTATTGAGAATAATGAGGTTTATATCTCAATCCTTCCTGAACATGCGCAACCTTGTAATCATGAGGATGATGAAATTGATTCATTATATTATAAGATCTTATCACCTACTACTATCATTGTTGAGCCTTGCAATCAACTTGTTAAACCTCATTTTTATCCCACTGTTGTCCAAACTAGAATCAGAGAGAAAATGTTTAGACCTTTAAGACTACCATCTCATCTTCATCGTTACCCTCTTAATTTATTTGAGTATCTTCCTCGTTTTTCTAGAGAGGGTCATATTATCGCCGAGAGGCATTTGGGAGCCTTTGATAACTTTGTTGATCAGTTTGAGATAGTACATGAATATGTTACCATGAGGTTGTTTTCCAAAGCCTTGTTTGGGGATGCTTCTTTGTGGTTTAAGGGTTTGGGAGATGATTCTCTTGGTTCTTGGATTCAGTTATGTAATGCATTTTTAAAGTATTGGGGTGAGAATAAGTCCTTTGATCAATACATGGCTGATTTTAATGTTTTGAGGAGAGAGGAGGAAGACGTTCTGGATGTCTTCAACATGAGATTTTATAATTTTTATCATAGCATGCCATTGGAAATCCGGCCTTCTGAGACTGTTGCCATGGTGTACTATGTAGCAGCTCAACATTCATATCTTGTTCTTCTCTTGAGAGAAATGAAATCCTCATCATTAAGATAGTTGTTTGAAGATGTAGAGGAAGTCGAGGAGAACATTCGAGCTTGCAAAAAGATTCGAGATCAGGCTTACCTTGAAAATCTGCATGCACAAGAACAACAAGAAGAATGTGAGTATTATTCAGATTTGGGACAGCAAGAAGAATGTGAGTATAATTCATATTTGGGACATCAAGAAGAATGTGAGTATAATTCAGATTTGGGACATCATTTGACAATTTTTTTCATATTTTTCTATGGATCAGGATGTACATCATGCTTATGATCAGTTTCCAAATCATTTTGAGCATGCATTAAAGGATGATTGTATAGATAAATATATATTCTTAGCTGATCATAATCAGGATGCTTTAAATCTTGCTATACAATTATCATATGACCATTTTTATGAAGAGGAAACTGTCATTCTTGATGATCAAGAGATGCTCACGAAAGAACATGAAGGTCATCTATTTTCAGGAAAAGGGGAATGTATGCATGAACAATTATCTTTTCTGAATCAACATGTTTCTGATCTTGGTTTTGAGGATCTAGTAGTAGCATTATTGGAGTCACATCTTTCAGATTCTCTAAAGATTTCAGATTTCATTATTTCACCGGTCTTTGTGGGTGAGTATGATTTTCTGAATAAGTTTATATCATTGTTGTTATATTTCCGTTATTATCTATTGATCAGTGGCAGAGATGGGGATTCTTTCAGTCCTAAAATTATTTGAATGGTTGTTGTGGAAATTTGCATTTACTTGAGCAAGTTGCAGATTTGGTTAGAGGTAGGATAGCATAGGAAATAAGCTCGCCTCCCAAGCATTTGTTTTTCTTCAGCTTGCACTGTGTGATCAGATTTGCAGTATGAGGTTTGTTTGTAGCATGTTTATTAGTTTCCTTGAACAAGTGGTAGATTTTGGCAGTGTTACAGAGGTTGGTTGCACAGATGACTCCATATCTCATGGATAAGGCCATTGAAATTATATGTTCTTGGCAACTCACAGGGAGCATGCCATCCCCTATGGAGCCATATGTTATCAAATAGAGTTATGGGGGGAATCAAAGGTCATTTTAGTCTTTTTCTTTGGATCTTGTGGTTGTTTCCTTGGTTGAGTTTTATTCATCATGACAAGGAGTGTTAGTTTTCATCAATCACATCCTTCTAATCACCATCATCACCTTGGCATTTCAGTTCCATAAGATGTGTGAAGTATCTCTAGCTGTTATTTTACTCGTTCATGCTGTCAAATTGGTTTGTAGTTTGGTGCTGCAAACTGGTTGCAGAGGATAGTTGGCGGTTAGACCACTTGTAGGAGTCCCTACGCAAATATGAAGGTATCAACATTTAGCTCTAGGTTACCAGGTACTCTATGAAATTTTCCACCATGCTTTAAGCTTTGGAAAGGGATGAGTGATTCTTTCTCTTTGTGGCGCTGTGAATTGATGATTAGCGCTGCAAACTGTATTGGATGAGGGTTGGAGGTTAGGCAACTTGCAGGCATCTAGGTGCAAATATGAAATTACCAGCATCAACCTCATAGCCGTCAGGTACTCCATGAGATTTTTTGTCTTGTTTGGAGGTCAGGAAAGGAGTGCGGCTACTTATTTTCTCTTGGCGCTACGAACTGTCACAAGCGTTATGAACTCGCTGATAGAGGTGTTCCGAACTCATTTCCTGTAGACGACGCGTCTAAATATTTGATCATAACTACAAAACGGTGATGTGGGATTTTCTAGATTTTTTTATGAAGGATAATGATAATGTCATTGACTTGCTGTCCAAATTTAAGCCTGACCCAGTTTGGCATTCGAGAGATATAATTAAAACACCAGTGCGCTACAAGTGGCATTGCGAACTCTATGTTTTCCATAGTTGTTGGATATTCACCTTGTTTGACTATTTCCACTTGTCAAGGAGGGTTAGAACGACTTCTCAAAGATCAGTTACATGCTAAGGGACACCTGCACCTAAGTTTTAGCTCCATTAAATACCTCATGCAGTGAGTTGGAAACAATTTATTAATGACTTCCAACAATTTCCATAAAATTAGCAGTTTATTGGATTCTTGTCTCTTTGACTGTTGCCACCTATCTCCAAGGTCCAAAATCCTATGCAAGAGGGGGACTTCAAATTGTAAATACGTCATTGAAAACCTAAGATATAAGAGAGGCATTATAAATCATTGAGGAGGTTGGAATGAATGTACAAAGGCTCATAATGTAGACTGTTAGACAACAATGTTTTCCTCTGGTTGTATGTATCAAGACTTGGGATATTTTTTGGATAATAGAAGTCTATCTTTATTTCATCTCATTTATGCTCTGATTCTGGTTGCAGTATATTGAAGGTTTTAGTAGACTATCTTGTGGTTTATTTTAGTTGATGCTCAATTGTTATAAATTTGCAAACTTATCATAATTTATATTTCTTTGATTATATGAGGTTCTTGTTTTCAGAGTTTCATTCTCACATGTGTGCCACTACCTATTGTAGATGATAGGAATGATTCACTCTTCTTTTAATTCTTCCATATTCTCATTTTTATATCTAAACTTGGACTGAATTTATTCAAAACCCCATTTGCTTGTATGTATTGCATAGAGTAAAACTGTGAGTGACACCACCTTTCAAGTTTTCCACATTCATTTGCCATCACTTTATAAATATGTATTTTGAACTTTGATGAGTACTGGGATTACACTCCTAGAAGTCAGAGTGTGACTCCCATGTGCTAACACAGACCATTACAGTTAATACCTTACTATCTAGGAGGGAGTTTTGATATTATGGTAGCCACGAGAGGTATTAACCTCCATGTGTAACCTTTGATTAGAATAGAATATTCTGGAAGCTAGAGAAATCTTAAACTAATGTGTAAAAACCCTAGAAGACAAGTCAACTCAGTAAAATAATTAATATTAAAGTATTAACTTCTAGAAGGACAAGTCAGCCTAGATAGGCGATGAGAACCACTATAAATAGGAGGCACTTGAGCTCATTTGTACACACTTCACTCACTTTCTGAGTAAAGTATAACACAATATTGGTGCTAGAGTTGCAGGAAAGGAAGGTGCATCTTCTGGGGTGATTCTTGGTCTCTCTCTCTAGTGTTATATAGCCTAAGATATGCGCCCTACCTTCTAGTATCTCTTGGTGGTATTCTTGGTGACATCTTGGATTATATTGGTGGGTTTCTTGAAGGTGCAAATTTGGGCAAGAAGTGTAACTGCAACTGGTGTAGTTGAGTACTATTCTTTTTCTATGGTTGTGGAGACTCTCTCTCTTGTGTACTACCCTTAGAGGAGGTGTGCTCTCCTTTTCTTGTGTTCTTGCTACAGTTGGATGGTGTTTTATTGTTCAATCTCATGCTATTGCTGCAACTAGGGTTTATCTATTGGTTCTAGTGTGGCTTTCCGAAATCATTCTATCTAGCAAAGGTTAAGGTGCTCGGGGGTGGCGACATGCATATGATTAGGTGAAAATAGTGATATTTAATCATAGAGGGGCTTCCGCGGTGCAACATATTAGATATCATTTTCGGGATTGACTGTGTAGAGTAAGTCATTAATCTATGATCCATATCCATGAGTATTAGTCACAACTGACCTATAATTCTCATGATTTGAATAGTCCACTTCGCACTCATTGCATCAGATGATGCTCATAGGGGTGAAGAAGTGGGATTGAAACCAAATAAATGAATCGCATAACATCAATCATGACTTCCGTGGCTTGCACCTAGTAACCAGGACTTCCCAGGTGGTCATCCATCCCAGGATGCCTCTGGCTCAAGCACGCTTAACTGTGGAGTTTCCCCCCACAATGAAGCCCACTTAGCTTGCTACCTCATTTTCAAAACCTTAGCAAGTATTGTGCCTTATGAACTATCCAATTAGAGCTCCCTTCACTCTTATATTTAATCATAGAGGGGCTTCCGCAGTGCAACATATTAGATATCATTTTTGGGATTAACTGCGTAAAGTAAGTCATTAATCTATGACCCATATCCAT
>SNQJ01S0061674.1:8817-41748 GCA_010110895.2 Picea sitchensis | reverse complement strand
TTGACAATACCCTTGTCACCCAACCATAGGCTGAAGCCACCCTCCGAGCACCTTGACATAGAATCACTCCGGAAGCAAACCCTAGGCTAGATAGCCAAACAAAGGGTAGCACACCTTTCCCCAAGGATAACACATCAACAAAGGCTGATCAGATGTTCCAAACCCTAGCGAAGAGATAGTCCAAGCCAAAACGTACCTGCTAGTTGTAGCAACTACACTGACAACTCTCCTCAAACATGCGCACAGGACTGGGCACTGCAATGCGCACCTGTTGCTGCTATGCAATTATGAGACTGTGTCAAATGAGAGATTGGCGCCCTGTATTTATAATATTCCTGGCTAACTGTCTGGGCCAACTTCTTATTCTGGGTATCTGTCTATTCAGTATATTATTATTTCTTCTAGTTGACTTCTTCTCTTGGGGGCTAATAACCTAATATAAATTATCTTCTTGAGCCGACAAGTCTTCTNCTTACATGCCATCCCCCTTATGAAAGCGTTGTCCTCAACGCTTGATGTAAAACCATATACTAGGGTCCCATGGATAATTTTGGACCATAATTCTAAAGAAGACTGGAGAACCAAGGTCCCATGTAGAAAGGAAAGCCACCATGCTAAAGTAGTCCAACCACCAATGTAAGCCTGGGTCCCATGTCAGAGTGCTCATGTGAACTCCTCGTGGAAGATTTTGGAACCCAATAACCAACTCAAAATAATGCTCCAAAGAATAACACCCATCATGTGGATCCAAATAAGAATATCCATCCATGTTCTTAACAAGTGGTATCAGAGCACTTTCGTTGGCAGACATTGTGGGCAAATGTTTTTTATTTTTGCATATTTTTTTTCGGAGAAAAAAAAAGAGGGTTGCGACATTCCAAAATTTTTTGGTATATTTCTATGAAAAATTTGTAGAAACAGGTTGTATATATGAGTTCCTCTCAGAAAAACACCCAAGTTTAAAAAAACAATCGTCTGAAACGGAGTCCGGGAAGTCAAGATATTGAAGTTTTAAAATCTACAAATTTATAGGGTTTTTTTCGTGGACGACGACGCGATTTTTTTTATTTCTGTAGTAGCTGGGGGAAAAATTTGTCCAAACAAATTAAATATTTGAGTTCCTCTCACAAATTCACCCAATTTCAAAAAACAAATCAGCTGAATCAGAGTCCGGGAAGTGAAGTTATGAGCATTTTAAATTCAACAGTTTTTTAGGGGTTTTCCAGAAAAAGCCATGATTTTCTGTTGTAACTTATTGCTCTATTTTTTGATGGCTGCAGGACCCAAGAGTTCATAGAGTGCTCATATAACTATTTCCTCTCAAACCCTTAAATAAATTCTACAAATTACTGAAGCATTCAAATCCCAAGTGTATGACACATTGGATGCTAGATTACATGACCTTGCAGATGGCCTCAATGACAGTTTTCGTAGTATTCGAGATTCATTGGATAACATGCATGCAAGATTTTTTATGGAGGACATCATGGATGAATATAATCAAGAAATATACCACTTGTTAAGAACCAAATACTAGCATACATAAACAACACAAAGATTCAGAGAACAATATAGAAAACCACAACTTTATTATAGAAACCCTTGAGGTAGGGAAACACCATACAATGAATCTTATTATGGAAGTGATCCTCTTTTGTTCACTTTCCTGTTCGAGGGGGCATCCTCCTATTGAACTACCGCTCCAAATACAATACTTTTCTTCATATCCCATTACATTGCTTGAACCCCTTTATATAGTGCTACCATCACCTAAGAACATTCTAGAGGAGGAATCTTCTAAGAAGTCCTCTTACATTTATTATATCTAACTACCATAGTGGGCCTTATTTAATAATATAGTGGACCTAGTCCACATTACATTGAATGGCCTCCACTATAATCACTACGGTCCCTCTGCCCCCCCCCACTACCTCTCTAGCTACCTTACAACTTTGTTAGAGTATTGTAATCATAGATCTGTGTCCCAACTAGGTTGCAGACACTTAAGTCTTGCAACCACCTTGGCTCTACCTCGAGTGAGACTTCATCTGCTTCGCAGGTGTTGCCGAAAGGGCCGATAGTTAGGGTTTTGTTGGTGCGTTGTTGAAGCGTTGAACCCTGGGTCTGCCCCTGTGCCAACAAATGGTTTCTTTGCCGGGACCTGAAACTGTGATTGTTGGGAACTGAGGAAAAGAAAGAAATCTCCATGTGGAGATTTGTTTCTTTAGTGCACAATATTCTACTTGAATGTGGAGTTTTGTGCTAAGAAAGGAGGCAAATCTGAAGAAAAGAGGTAATATATGAAAGCTTTGTGCCCTGATAAAGGTAAAGTGAATTTTTTTGATTAAAGAGGTAAGATCTGAAAGCTTTGTGCTCTGTTAAAGGTAAGATAAGTGGAATTTTTTTCTTTGATAGTATGGATCTATGTATGCTTGATAAATTTTGTCCTAGTTTGAAAACTAGGGCACAACTAGAAGAAAGAAGGTTTGATATTCATAGATCTGATAGAAATAATGAAAGATATGTTATTCCTATGCATAGAAAGAATGTTTGGACTAACAAATGGATGTAGGATCCTAGGAATAATTTTCTGCAGGGTAGTTACTATGATCCTAGTGCGCAGTACAAGAAAGGTTGGAGATCATTTAAGAGAAAGAGAAGATTAACCCTTTGTTATGATTGTAGAAGACCAAACCATCTTGCTAAGGATTTCCTTGATAGACGACCTAGTTGTCTTTGTTGTAAATCTATGGACCATGAAGTTCTGGATTGCCCTAGAATGATTGCTAAAGTTGAAAGAATGAATATGGAACAAAATAAACATGAGAAAGACTCAGAAATTAAGACTATGGCATAACCCCAGAAAGGATCAGAGAGTGTATTTTCAGAAATAAAAGAAACCTTGAATGATCATAGAGACATCAATCTATCAGAGATCTTAAAAGATAAAGAATGCATAGAAGCAAGAATAGGAGACTTCGACATAGACTGTGTTCTGGACGAGGAAACACAGGTTAATGTCATGACATAAAGTACTTGCGAAATTTTGGGAAGGCCTGCTATGGTTCCTTCATTGGGAGGAACATGATTATTTAGAGGAAAGCTAATAACCCTATCTAGAAGACTTACCTAGATATCTATGAGTGCTCATGAAACTTCGACAGAGGAATAATTTGAGGTTATTAGATTTGTTGAGAACAACGCCCCATTTTCTTTATTGCTAGGAAAACCCTGGATTGAGAAAGATCATATCCGGAGAAAAGAAGAAGAATCCCTAGAACAAAAAAAGAAAGCATTAAAAGATTTCATGACTAGGAGAATAGCGCACTTGATAGAAGAACAAGAGAACAGGTCGAAGACTAGAGACTTGGGTGTTGAAGTTGAAAGAACGTGAGAAAATAGAGAACTTACCCCAGATAGAGAAGAAATATTACCCTTAAACCTTATGAAAGATCATCAACAATGCGAAGTTATTATGCCAAGAGAAGATACGAATCATAATGGGAAGAGGAACCCAGTAACATAGATCACAGGGAAGAAGGCTCGAAAGCTCAGCAAGAAGAAAGCAAAGTTAGAAAAATTGCAAGAAGCTTCAGAAAGAAATTCGCAGAACGAAAAGTCTCTAGAATTTGAACTTCGCCGAAATATCAGAACAATGCATATTGGCACTTCGCCATGGCTGAGGAATATAACCGTTGGAGGCATTATGACCATTACCCCGATGCTCCAGAAAGAACAAGAAAGCATATATGGCCTCAGAGCTCACCATTGGACCACATCGTAACGGACATAACTGCATTGATGAAGTCTTCTTGTCCATTGGAAGGATCCGTTACATCGTTGTCTACTTATCCCGTCGACTGTTGTGACGAGCACACTTTCGTGAATTGTATCTGAGCCAACTAGAGAACTCATTGTTATGGTGTTGTGCTTATTGAGACCTTGCCATCCATTCTATTTCATTGAGAAACTGGTCATCAGCCTGAGATATCCGATCTCGAGCTTGCATTTCGGACGAGCTCAACGCTGTGGAAAAGTTAGTTGAGGAAATTTTAATCGATCTAATGGCATAGAGAGTGATGTCCGCAGTAGTTCAAGCCTCATCGACGAGAGGAGTGCAAGCCTCCCTGCCAACTACTCGCAGATCCGGACCATCCCGAGATGCAGAAGAGAAAAGGACTAAGCATATAGATGACTTAGAAAACGCAAAGTTAATCCCATCCATCCTGCCCGACTACATCCCACCTCTGGCCGGTGTGGTGAGTCGTGATAGTGTCTCGAGGGATTTCGACTACACAGTTATCACGACGTACCTCCCGAAGGGGATACGCGCAGTTAGACCGCAATTGGATAGAATTCCAACTATGAAGATCAATGACTATAATATAGGAGACCGCAAGACCTATGGCATGCTCATGCCTCACAAGTAATTGACCAAGATGAAGGGAAAGAAATCGAAAATCATTCCCCAACCATGGACCATGAACATCGCACAGTCCACTATCCTGAACGTAATGAAAATCCCACATTTTGGAAAGCACCAAGAGGTTAACATGTGCATTAAACTCTTGCTATTGTGATTCCACGACGGTTACTTATGGCTAGACAAACGCATCACCGTCAATTCGACACTGATCCATAGGATCACCGACCTAAGTATGCAGGGACCCGACCCATAGGACTTTTACCCAGGGAAGGTTGCAGATCATGCCCTGACACAGAGGATTAAAGATACTTATGACGATGTAGAGAAGGGAACGTGAGGCTACAAGGTAGCCTCCATTCAGAATGGTGCAGTGTGATTTTCTTTCTAGTTGATCGCTAGTAAGCTAGTAAGGAAGAACAGATCCATGTAGGTCACGGGGTTTGTTGATGACCTCGCAGGAAAGTGCATGGAGGGATTACAGATGAACTGGGCTAGTTACTTAGTCAACCATCTAGAAGTGGATTTTCGCGAAGCTCAGGATCAGGGCTATGAGTTCCACTTTAGCTGGATCCCAATCCTCGTCACATTTACAACTTGGGAGATGCCGAAAGGTGCGACCTTCCCTGACATTGAGTCGTTCGAGCCACTTGTTGTGAAGTTTACCACGCCCTGGTGTTCGAACAATATGGGAAAACAATGGCAGTCAAACGCAGTATTCCATACCTACTACCTATAGCTAAAATAGGCTATTGAGTCGTTCCCTCGTATGACACCAAACACTCTGGATAGATTCAGGGCCCTGATGAAGTTCCACACAGATAGGCATTTTATATATATCATTGCAAGCGCAGACGAGAGTAAAGAAGAGCTGCATTCATACTATAATATCACCGAGGAAGATCTGGAAGAGATTACTAAGGAATGGCTCGTAGAGTACCTTATACCAATCGACCAGGCCAGCAAGAGAAAGAACAAGAGAAAGCACAGATCCAACAAGAGAAAGAACAATTGCTCGTGGAATAGATTGGAATCAAAGAAGCAGTCAATAGAGCACTTCGCTCTGTGATGGGCTTAGAACAACTAGACGAAGACCCAATAGAGCATCAAGTGGAAAGGCTTGTGGAAGACATTCAACAGCTTCAACAGAGAATAACAGATTTAGAGCTACAAATAGTGCCAAGCACTCCACAAGATGTGCGGTATCAAAGAGAAGCAATTGCTCAGAGTGCAGTTGAGAGAATCAAGGCCTTCGCCATGGAATGTAAACAACTAAGTGATCACATCACGCACACTTATGAGCGACTCACTGAGGATCCCAAACTAAAGACACTGGAGTCACAACTCCAGGAGGCCAAGCAGTAAGCAACAACAGTTCAGGCACAATTGAAGCTCTTATCATAAGTTGAAAGAATGAAACGATCCTAGGAACAGTGCACTGTCCATCAACAAGTCCATACCATATAGAGAAAAGTCATGGAAGTGACTCAGAGGCTCCAGCCAGCCCAGGACGCATCTTGCCAACTGTTTGAAGAGATTGAAAGATGAGGAGCAGAACTAGAACAAGAAGTCACTACAGTTGAGCAACAATTGGAAGGACCTATGAACAAGGCAATTCTTCAGGAGTTCGTCGAGCAGGAGGCCTTGGCACAACAACAGGTCGAAGCGGCTCGAGCCAAGCTTGAGGATTTTGAGGCAGAATTAACCAAAGCAATGTGACTCGGGACGAGTCACAGGTGAGTGTTGGAGGCATGTTGGGGGCATGCTATCCCTTGAGAAAGTTTTGGTGATCCTTGGTCAGGTTTGACCTATTTTTGGACTGCAATAGGTTGTCAAAGGAAAAACACAAGTCGAAGTGGAGATTGCGGGGTATCGACCCTTTTTTAGGGAATTTTTGGGTTTTGGGATTATGTAACGGGTATGGGATGTCGACCCATGCGTTTACCCATGTTTAGGCCCCTTTGTAATGTATAAATAAAAATCTAGGCGACGTAAGTAAGGGGTGTGGGTGTGTGTGCTGCTAGGTGCTAAAGGCAAGTGAAGGCCAATGTGATAAGTGCAAGTGATAGTTGTAATTGCTTTGTGCATACTGTGTGAGACTTGCAAGGCTAAGTGAAAGTAACTATAAGAGACTGTGTAAGGGCTTGGTGCTGTAACCTAGCTCGGGGAAGGAGGATCTGGCGAGGTGCATGCAAATCTCCTGTCCTCTGCGGAGTAGGATTTTGATGTTATGTGCTGTAAGAAGCTTGACAAGAAGATAATAAATAAGAGAAGAGTTGGTGGACATGTCCCTAGGCTAGGGGTGAACCACGTATATCCTGTGTTATGGTTGCTTTGCACATTTCGATTATTTCTTTGTGCCTTTGATGTGATTTATGCTTAGTGTTGTTATCTTTATGAATGTTAGAAGCATCTGATATAATAGCTTAGTGCTTAGTAATGTGAATGAATGCTAAATATGATTTGTTTTTTTATGCTAAGTGCTTAGATGTGTGGATCTGGTTGAGTATTGTGTTACTTTGTAATTAGGGTTTTTATCTGCAAAGTAAATATTGGTTAAATACTGATGAATGGTAACTGCTAAGTGCTTTGTTAGAGTATTGTAATCACAGATCCGTGTCCCAACTAGGTTGCATACACCTGAGTCCTACAACCACCCCTGCCTCTACCTCAGGTGAGACTTCATATCCTTCGCAAGTGTTGCCGAAAAGGCCGGTAGTTAGGGTTTTGTTGGTGCGATGTTGAAGTGTTGAACCCTGGGTCTGCCCTGTGCCAACAATCTGTCATTGCCACCATGACCCACTGAAACCATGTGATGAATGCCTTTGTTTTTCTAGTTTGTCTCAACTGGGATAGATCCGTGAAATGGATCTCTGGGTCCCTCCTATCAAACTTGTCCATAAGTCTCTCTATGAACTCCCTGTAGGAGGTGATGTGATTGTGACCCAACGTCACCAATCCATGATTCCACCACTCGTGTGCCTCACCCTCCAAGTGTAGGATAGTGAAACTCATGGCCTCTGTCTCAGTCATCTGGTTGAGTTTGTAGTATGTGTCTATATTTTGTACCCAAGCTATGGCGGTGCGTTTCGACGATCTGTCAAAATAAGGTATGGTGAGTTTACCAACTTTTTGGCTGAAATCCATGTTATGCCCCCGATGCTTCTATTGTCCTCCTCTTTGAGGCTCTTTGGGGAAGTTCCCGACTCTAAGTCCACAGTACTCGACCAGGGTCATGTCCTGATGGAAGTCACGGCCCAATGCTGCATACTCCCTCATGTACTCTGTAATGTCCTCTTCCTGAGTGGGCGACCTATGTGTTATTGGCTATTGTGTTGTTGCTCGGGGTGCCCTCTGGAAACTGGGGAACAATGACCTAGGAATCCTACTTGAAGAAGTGTATGTGCAAATATGTGACTAGGGTTTACTACCTACCCCTGAGTTCCCATGTGTTGCATGTGGGGCTTGTGTGCCTGGGGTTCCCACTATAGCCAATCTATCAGCCATCTGCACCAAGGACTGAGTCATGGTATGCTGACTGACTACCAAATTGTTGAGTACCTGCATGAAGGTTACCTTTGGTTCCATGGGGGCCTTGCCACTTCCCTCTGGTCACTCATATATCTCTCCCAACATCCTCTCTGACTCTTTCTCTACCTCATGCTCTTTCCTTCTCTCTGATTCCCTATGTGCTTCTTCCTCTTCCTCTTAACTGAGAGGAAAAGGGGGAAAATATGGTCTAGGTCTCCTCTCTTTGAGTCTGTTGTAAGTGACGTATTCTACATGCTCACGAATCTCTGGATCACCGGATAAACTCATCATATTTAGTCACTGACTAGCATGACTAAAGATCTGATACCACTGTAATATCCCAAATCAGGCTAGTCTAGGAAATGCTGCTAATCTGCTATGTCTATTGTCTGATCCGATACACTAGGGGTTTATGGATGCATTTAAGTTGCGATTTTTAACATGCTTGTTGTTTTTCACATGTATGTGTATATAAATAAGTGTTTACAACATATGAATAAGCATACAGATAGTAAATGACATGTAATAGACAACAAATCATATATTATGATATTTCTGTGGATTGCAATGTCGTATGCGGTTGAATAAAATAAATTTCTCGGCTATATCAGAGACAAAAGGATCTTAGCCAGAATAAAATAAGTAAACTAAAAAAATGATACCTGGTAATAGAAGAATGTTGTTGGATCAATGGATGAGCGATAGGATCTGCTGTAAGCTATGACAGCTGCAGAAGGTTTGGAAAGTTCGTCCTCGGATCTGCCTAGAAATTGTCTCAAATAGTGTGCCTTAACCTCATGCACACTCTCGGTAGCTGAACCACTGAACGTCGACCCTCTGGGGATTTGTACGGATCCTGGATGGATCCCCTTGGGGAAATGTGCCCCAACTGTTACTGGAAACTGTGCCCTAGTGATTCCTCCATCGAAATTGACTGATAAGGGTCTCAAACTAAGAGCCCTAGGATCCATTGAAATGGGTTAGAAGGATTTCTCTGGATCTAATCTGATGATCTCTCGGGGATCCCAAATGTTTCCTCCCCAACTTTTTCACCCTCAATGGCTGAGTAATGCGCTCAATATGTTTTCTCCGTCAGAATCTAACGAGAAACTAGGCAATAGATAATTTCTCAACTAGGTCAGAAGGGAATCCTTGGATTCTCCTTGGATGGGACAAGTCGACTCACTAAGTCTCCTCAGAAGCTGTGCCCTCACCCTGGATAAGTGTGCCCTTGCTACTGCAACTTATGTAACTGATGCTAAAGATCAATGGAAGATCTGTGTGATCTCCTTGGTGGCTAGGGTGTTTCTCTCAACACCGAAATCAACCACTGGGTGTATTCCTCCTGGAATCCACAAAGCTCTCTCTCCTAAGATGCGCTTCTCTCCTCATTGAGAAGTCAATTTCTTCATAATGATGAATTAGGCCACTTTACCCTTTTCTTATAGTTGTTTGATACCCTAATTTATTGTTTACCTATTTTTATCTTATTTGTTCTATTTTTAGCTCACTTTGACTTAATTGTGCTTTTAATCACTTTTAGCTCAATGTCACTTCGAATGATAACACCCTCGATTGAAGTTACCTCTAGTAAACCTATTTACCCCTGTATGGCCCTGGCTATAGTCTAACGGGGTTGTTTAGACTATTAAACCTCCTCTCTGGAGCTCCTATTTGGAAAGGGACATTACATTACCCCTATTATTTTTTTTGAAAAACAATGAGAAGTCTCTTCAACCATATAAATCTTTGATCTCATCTTGATGGTTGCAAATGACATGTGTCATTTCGTTAAACCCCAGTTGTCACCATGCAATAAGACCATGAAATGAGCATAAGATATAAATACCTGCCATTGCAGCAAACAACGTAGCTGTGGTTGTGGGTTTGCAGAAATTTGGAGAGCATGCTTGTTATATCTCGTGTGTTTGGAGCTTTGCAGTTGTTTGAGGCCTAGCATGTGTGTATTGAGATTTGGATGTTATATTTTTCCTTATGTAACTTGAACAGTAAAGCTAAGCAACAATCGTAGTTATTTCTTGCAAAGAATGTCTGGAAAAAATGGGATTAGGGTATGGAAGAGCCATTTCAGTAGAGATTTTTGTACCGGTTTCTACAATCATTTTGGCATCTTATGTGTGCATGAGAGTGTATTGAAAAGACCAGATGAATGGAGATGGGATGACCGACAATTCAACTATATAGTTCATCAGTCCTCTTCTTCGTTGGTTAATGAGGAAACTGCCATTCATATTGGTTAAATTAATGACAAGGGGGAATGGAGTTCTCCAAGGGTATGGTCTTCTAACTAAGAAGACAATAGATTCATCTCCGAAGATGGTTACCTCAAAATTCCCCGATCCCAACTTAAAAAATTTTCAATTTCCTTGTTTTACAGGTAACACCATTCTGCCATTGATACTTAGAGATTTTTGCTAAAAATCCTTTGAATACCATGATTCTTATGTATGCATATGACATTCATTACGTCGAAAGGCGTATACCTATTGTCAATGGGAAGATTTAATAGGGGTTTAGTGCTTAATAAGTTTTCTATGGACAAGATTAAATATGGCTGGAATATTCTTAGTAGTCACACAAAATAAATGGCTATGATTTCAATCATTAACTTCCTAGCTATTATAAAGACATCCGTTTATGTGTTTACTTTTTTACATTTACCTAATCATATTTAAAAATTACTTTGATAGCTAACTGATTGCCACCTAAGCGATTAACATAAATTAAAATATTAACACTAGATAAATGAAGCTCAACCGTTTATTTGTTAATCAATAATAAAATTTAATATATTCTTTTAAATATTCTTTTCATCTTATCAACCTTTCGGCATTGATCAGCCACAATTATGTGGCTGTGCTAGTTCTAGTACCAAACAAGTTTTTTTGGTTAATTAGTAGATTTTTGGGATTTAGAAAAATCCAAATAGTTTATGTCTGACATAGTGGCACTCTATTGGGACACTGCATAACATAATATACGGTGCTAGGTTTGGTGCTTGAACATGTTTATTTTTTTTTATAGATTTCATCAAATTTGTGATTCCCACAACACAGTAATAATTGAAATGTTTCTCGGGTAACTAAAATCATTACTAAATTCTATTAAATTTGTGATTCTCACAACATAGTGTTGAAATGTTTCTATGTGTCACTAAAATCATTACTAAATTCTATTAAATTTGTGATTCTCACAATATAGTAATTGAAATGTTTCTTTTGGTCACTTAAATCATTACTATATTATATACAATAGATTCAACAACTACTTTGATTTCATATAAAGTGTGTTAAAAATATGTTTTTAAATCCTTTCATAATAAAATTGAATTCAAATTTATAACTCGTTAACATTTTTAATTTTTTAGAAAGCTTTAGTGTTGAAAGCTTTGACACCTCACTATAGTTTACCCAAATCAAAACCTAATACCACTCTATGGTTTAACTATCCTAATACCACTGTATGGTTTAACTATCCACATTCCTTAAGAAATAAGATATATGGTTTAGCTATCCACATTCATTAAGAAATAAGATATATGGTTTAGCTATCCACATTCATTAAGAAACAAGGGAATTTGCAGCCTTTAAATTCATTTAGAAATTCAGAAGTTTGTGTGTTGAGTTACTTAGTGATGTCTTTGGAGAGTATCTGGTGTATCAAGTCCTTGCCAAAATCATATATACAGAGCAAGGAATACGTTTAACTATTTTAGGCGCTTCCAAAGAAACCACAGAGAAATCGATCCCTGTTGTTAAACATGAACGTGAGAAAGCTAGAAGCATGGGATTACATTGTCATTACGTTGGAAATGTAATTTTGAAATTGTCTGCGTAATGGGAGACTTCAGAGACTCTATTTATCTGGATGTCGAAATGATTCCCTGGTTGGGCAGGTAAATACACTGTACAAGTTTTTCATTGAGATAAAAATGTTGGTGACGATAAGATCTCAGCTTGCATTCATCTTCATATTCGGTTTTGTAGAGATTTTTTATAGGAATTGAGGCAATTTGTGATACATTAAAATTTGTCTGTGAATTAATTTTATGAGTTTCGATGGTAATGGAGTAACAAGCCATACAAGGGTGAATAAAAGTGACCGTGAAACAACAAGGACCTGGAACTGCAATAGAACTGATCAAAATCAAGTTTTCATCCAAGTCGAAAAGGGTCTATCGTGAGAAAATCGCTTGATGGTTATATCATGCCAAATGATTTCTTGTGAAGGAGGGTGCCTCTACTACCTATACCATTAACCCCGTTGGGTTTTACTACTGCTAAGTTATATTATCCACAAACGTAAGTCAGATAAAAACCTAAAACACTATAGACTTATCTACCTGTAGAACTGTAGCAAGGGTAGAGGAAGCGATAGGAAAGGCACTAGAAGCATCCAAGCAAGTTTCTAATCTAGTCTCATATCCTTAAGAAATGGATGTAAGTGTAACATGGGTCCAACATCAACTCTAGAAATGACACAACCATCCATGCCCATCAATCTCAGAGCCAAAACCCTGTCTATGATGTGACCCTAGCTATGAAGCCTTTAATCAATCCACAAAGGCTTAGTTAGATTCTAGGGAATGAATTGGTTTAGAATATTTATGTGTCATGGGATTCGATGATCAACATCAACCACATAATCAATCCACTCAAAATGGCCACGTGCTTCTCGGCTTCTGAAATGATTGGGCGTTGTCAAAGGAAGGAGTGGTTCGGAACGAAGCGATCCATACTCATACAAACATTTTTTGTCATTGATTGGGGCGTTGTCAAAGGAAGGAGAATCCCATAATGAAATTATCCACATATTCATACAAATTGTTTGTCACAGACTGGGGCATTGTCAAAGGAGTGGCTTGGAATGAAGTGATCCATATTCATACAAATATTTTTTTATCACTGACTAGAATTACACCTAGACTTCTGTTGTGATGTATGATAACAGTGTCATGGGACTTCGTGCCACCATCATACATAGCGGGTATGCTAACGGGGTGACTGAATGCAAATTTGTTGATGGGGCGATCAAATGCAAGAACCTTGAGTCGGGGTGGAGACTGGGCCATTTGAGCTACAAGCTACAAGCTCTACCCCTAAATAATATGTATACTATTTGTATTTTCGAAGGTTTTTGGAGAAAAATGGGCAGAGGCCTTTTCAAAGAGTGAATATGTAAGGAGGAACAAAGTGAAAGGAAAGATCATGCAGGGGTTAGGGGTCAGCGTTGAAGAAGATGGTATAAAAAAATATTACATCTTGGCCATCTCACAATGGTCATTGATGCCCAACAACTTTAAACAGTCACGGATGCCCAGTAGCTTCAAAGAACTTGTGAGTTGAGTTTTTAGATTTGATTAGAGTATTTCAAACAAACTTCGAGTTGAATATTTATATTTGATTAGAGTATTTAGAATTGACTAAAAATAAAGCCTTAAATTTGAAAAAGGAACTCATTCTGGAACTCCTACCTAGAATGTTGAGATTAGCAGATGTAAAATAAGATCATTTTACATTGAAGTTGTAGAGACTATTTCTCAATTAGAAGCTGAGAAGCGTCGAGTGACCTTGGTATAATTGAAGCTCAGAAGCACCGAGTGACCTTGCATGAGCCAAAGCTAATAAGCATTGAGTGATCTTGGTTGGGCCACCTTGTTCTCCCTTAAGGTATCTTTGCTCTACTCTGTTCTTCCATCTCTACTCTTCTGTCTTTTCATAGAATGGAATTACATTGGGTTTGTGGTCGGCTTGATGTACACAATCTGAAACAAAAGTTTTGCAGGCGGTGGAGGATGAAGCATGAAGTGATGCTCCATGCAGCGTACCAAGCAGACTACTCCTGTGGTGGCATTCATACACTGCCCTTCCTGATAACATGAACTACCCTTCTTGCTGTCATTCGTACACTGCATTTTCCAAGAGCTTGCAACATAGACTTCATTGCATTGTCAGAGCTTTATTTGCATATTGTCAAAATCTTCAAAGTGTCCAATAACAATTTTAATTTCTTTAAATTATTTGTTATTATTAACAATTAGGGTAAAAAAAAGGACATACACCAAGGGATTAAAATCACATCCCATCTCATTGAACCAATTAGAAATTCCATTCTCAAAATTTTATAAATGTAAAATTAAATTTGGTTTTTCGAATAATATAATTAATATATCATTTTCACAAAACTTTGAAGATGGGTCTAAATTTGTGTTGAATTAATAACAAGTCAGCGTAGCTTGACTCCTCACCGATTGTTATAATCCCTCGGGAGACAGGGACTAATAAAATATTGTGATTTTATCTCTATGGTTTAACTATCCACATTCCTTAAGAAATAAGATATATGGTTTAACTATCCACATTCATTAAAAAATAAGATAGTGTGGTTTTATTCACATTCCTTAAGAAATAAGTTAAGATAAGATATTGTGGTTTAACTATCCACATTTTTTTAAGAAATAAGATATTATTTAGATACATAAATCATCCTTATAATCCAAAGGCTCATATAATTAAATACACATTTAAGTCCAAAGGCTCATATAATTAATCGAATACACATTTAACAATTGAATTCATGATAGCATTCTATATACTTAATTAACTTATTTAATTAACAATTTGTGAAATAGTTTAATCCTTTTATGTATATATTTACCTCATAAAGGTTTTTATACTTAATTAACATACTTACCTAACAATTTGTGAAATATTTTAACCCATTTATCTACATATTTACTTTATAAAAGTTTTTATAGTTATAATTATTTAATCATTGCATTAATAAGTTTAATCTAATAAATTTATAAATCCAATTAATAAATTTTAACCTTTTTAAAATTTTAAACATAACTTTTAATATTTTTAAAATTTTTAGAAGGTCTTAGCGTTTAATCTAAGCTTTGACATCACTCTATGGTTTACCCAAATCTAAAACCTAATACTACTATATAGTTTAACAAGATGTTGTTTTGATACAAAAATCATCCTTATAGTCCAAAGGATCATATGCTTAATTGAATACATATTTAACTATTGAATTCATGATAGCATTCTATATACTTAATTACCATTTTGTCAAATATTTTAACCTATTTACATGCATATTTACTTCTTAAATGTTTTTATAGTCATAATCATTTAATCATTGCATAAAATTGGAAATTATATGGAAGAACACTTATCTTTACATGCATATTTACTTCTTAAATGTTTTTATAGTCATAATCATTTAATCATTGCATAAAATTGGAAATTATATGGAAGAACACTTATCTTTTGTGTAAAAGGTAAATATTTTGAATGTACTCAAACATTTTGAATGCACTTCCAGTAGTGATTTTCCTCCCAATTATAGGCATTTGATGTGGTCATCACCCTTGAACCAAGTTATGATAGGACAAGGGATAAAAAATCCCATTGGCTCACTCTCCCATGAAGATCTCACAAAAATGGTAAGGTTGCAAGAGTCAAATTGTCCAAGCTAATCAACAAGGTAGACAAGAATCACCCATCATTCTCAATGGCATGGATTTTGTAGTTAACAAACCACGACCAACATTCACACTAGAACATGATAAAGTCTTCTTTGTGCCCACAAAGCTTATTCGTTCCACCGTTATTCTCAATACCCAAGGAACCCTTCGTAAAAATGTCACTCTTTTTCCATGGAATTCTCAAGATGTACTATCAATTTTTACATGTAAATTGTTGTGGATATTTGACAACACAACTTGTCACTATAGAGCTTGAAATCTTACTATAAATAAAACAAGGCTATACTCAACTACACAATGATTACTTGTGATTAAGCTTTAATATTATAAGCATATTGTTTTCTTTATGAAATTTAACCTAGATAATGAGAAAAACATTGCAATAGTAAAAAAATATATGCCATTAATAAATTGAACATGAGATGTGCCCTGGAGAAACATGTGGGCGTGAATACTGTAGCAAGAAATAAGAATTGTTCCTTTCTCTTTTATTATCTTTTTTTACAATGCCAAATACAAAGAAGATAATCACTCACTATGGAGTAGATGGACACTATGCTCTAGATAAAATATTACACAATCACCAATATGAAAGAAAGGAAACATGAGACACACAAAGGTCATAAAGTAAGATGTGTGAAAAAATAATGGTATCTACTCTAGGTGTGTGCACAAATTTGGTGGACGAAAAAGTGACAAGGGGGTCAGTAGGGACCCACACTCGCAAGAACGCATGCACGTTCTTAGGAATGTGCATGCATTCCTGAGTCTATAGGTTTGGAAAATCCCAAACCTCCACTCAGCTTGCCACTTAGGCTCGTTGAGGAACGCTCACACGTTCCTCTGTCATACCATTTTTAACTGGTCCCAAGCGCGATTTGTGCTCATTTGTGCACAATGCACTTGTGATTTTACCCTCATTGAGCAAATAGATAGGAGGATCAAAGTCAATATCTTGCCACCATGTCCCAGTCAAGTCAAGTATGTTTGATTTTCTTCTTTTCCTCTGAATTTAGTAATTTTTAATTTTATTCAATTAATTTAATATATTCTAAAAGAATCTAAATTATATAAATGTGTAATCTTATAGAGAAATCTCATCTATAAAATTTAGAGAGAGTCACTTATTACATTGCATAACATTTCCCCTTTAAAAATAATTGTAGAGAATTTACAAGAAATGTGATTATTTTATGGGTTTTTTTTTTTTTTTTAATTTCTTAAAATATGTATTGATGTTTTTTGTAAATTTAATTTTTAATTAAAAAAAATTGACTTAATTTACATTCCATGCCTTATTAAATTGCAATATATATTATAAAATGGAACCCGAAGACAATGTAAACCGCCCACAATAAGACCAAGGCGAGGAAAGCCCCAACCCACCCCAACCACCCAACATAGACACATAAGTTGATGAGGGGTCGGCCATATTGAGAACAATTGTAAATGAATTAAGGGGCACACGAGAACCTAGCAGATATTCCTTGGCCACTTCATTGGACGTCATTGTGAGGTCCATTGCAAATGCCCAAGGGAAATTAACTTCTATTTCTCAATACAAGGATGGAATGTTTGATTTTTACCGCACTGGACTGGATATAAACCAAGTTAGAGACTTGAGTATTTCAAAACAAGAAATCATGTCTCTTTTAATTGATCCCCAAATTAGACAACAACCACCTGTCAATAAGAAACACATTTTCATTGATTGGTGCATCCACCCACAAATTAGTCAACATTGGATGGATAGGTGGTACATGGTATCTGATAAACCTCCCTGCAATAACAGGGAGGTGCCTTTATATTTTTTGAAAAACTTATGGACATAATTTATTATGGGTCACCATGTCAACTAATTTGACATTGATGATTTCCAGGGGGTGGTTCAAGGGTCCACAAAAGACTGAGAACATGCTAGGCACGATCCCATGTTAGGTCCTTGTCCCCCCAGGCGAAGGCCTGACCCCCCTGCCCAACATCCTCCTATTGCAGAGAGCTTGCAACAATTACAGGTAGCTATATCATCATTGACTTGGAGCCTAGTGAAACATGGTAGCTTTGTTGCACTATATCGGTAGTAGGTGGATGCCAGTGACATTGATAGAGGGGTTAGAGCTTCACCTTGTACAAAAAAGTGCAATGAGGATAGGGCACATGGACATAAAAGTCTTCCATGTGAACCTCACAGATGCTCGAGTTGCGGGTAGACTTACTATGGGCCTATTGAAGCCAATGGACATGAGAGCTTCATGGAGGAGGTTAGTATCTTAACCATCTCTATTTTATTTATCGTTATATATTTATACAATATTATGTGTATTTATATCGATATTTTATTGTATGTTGTTTTGTTGTTGCTACGCCAGTGTAGCAGACCCTCTACGCCCATGGATGCATCAATGTCTGTCTCCACCATTGATGCGACAATAGAGGAAGCCTATTCAATTGGTCTACCTCATACACAAGTATGTGTCACGTTTGATAAATTCACCATAGTGATTTCTTTATTTTGTGGCATCCTCAAATTTTTAATGTTCTTGTGTTTCTATAGGTTGTGGGAAAAAGAGATGTCGAGCAATGTCTACTTGGGATGGACAAGTCACCTGCATCATAGGTATCACGTGTAGAGTTAAATCTTGTTTAAATCTCAAATTTTTTGTATTTATGTTGTTGAATTTTACTATTTTGTACTAATTGTTCAATATTATTAATATGTATGCATGTTGTGATATTTTTGCTAGTTTTAGTACTAGTATACTCTATGGTCACCTACCCAAGGATTATGGGTTACCTTACTCCATGCAAAGGGTTTTTCCATCACTTGTACAGTCTGGGGTCCATCACCACCCACCCCCAACATCTTTCTTATTCCATGCATCCTTAGTGGATGCACATGTAGTCCACCCATTCGCACCACCTCTTCCATCACATCCAACCACAATGGATGCAACTATATGCCACCCACCCCCACCACCATTTCCATATGCATCATCCATCGAGGCTGTAATAGTAGAGGTTTCCTAGGAGCAGGTTGTACATTCAAGCACTCCACCCATCAGTGACTGATCTCCATCGAAGTCCGAGATATTCACAGTGAGATAATGTGTTGATGATAGATTTTTATGTATCATGAATGGAATTGATTTATGCATATTTTTTTTTTAATTTCAGGATTTGATCCCTTTAACTGATGCATGGTGGCATCACTGAGAAATTAGGGTCGCGAAGGTGCGTAACACCTTCATGTTTATTAGTACCAGATGTGGTGAGTTGTCTTATATTGAATAACAAAGTATCATTTTGTAAATATTTTAATTTATTGTGGAAACAAACTTATAATAATGTGTTTCTTTGTGTAGTCTCCAGAGTGACGAACCATGCCCAGGCCCAAAACCACTCGAGGTGCTTCTTCGAGCAAGAGAAGAAAGATCGATTTCCAGGATTCTCTTGAGAGTGGCGAGGCTAGCAGTGGTCAATGAGTGACCAATGACTGTCATTTTGTATCTAGGCCACCATATGGTTGTTTTTTTATGTTAGGCCACTTGTTGTTGTTTTGTATATTGGGCACGAGGTTCCATTTTGTAAAAAATGTACAATTTAGATGATTTTGAATACACACACACACACATTTCATGGCATGCTTTTTATGAATCTCATTGTATCTGCATTTTATGTTGATGAATGTATGGATTTCAAAGTGTATGAATTTTATGTGTATGAATGTATGAATTTATTTAATTTTATTAATTAATTCTTAAAGTGGTAATGAAGTCTATGTAACTAAGAATAGTTCGTTTTTTCTAAAGTTATTATAAATACGTTCATTACACATTAACAAATATCTTTTGGTGGAAAATATTGTTAAGTGCTAAGTCCATTCACAATTAATGGTTCTCATTACATAAATTTAACAAAAGCCGGAAGACCCATCCTAGTTAAGACTCCAGGAACCAATAATAACAATCATGTAGGCTAACATAATCACAATAGAAATAAGAGAGTTGAAACCTCACATTACTCTATCCAAAATGAAGCACGGTTCATTATAATTTCAATCACAACATGTTACAAGGGTTTATTAATACAAAATCAACACATAAAATATGAATGCACAATAAAGCCTCACATCAAATGAAAATATTCCTCAAATTCTCCATTAAGCTTGCCAAAATGTTCTACAATGAAGCCGAAGAGGAGAGCTCCTAAATACCCAAATTCTCCACCCTTTACAATGGAGAGAGGGAAATCTTCTTTATAGAGTGAGTCTCTTCTCTTATACATTAAAATATTGTTATTTTCTAACTAACTTCATGAAAAGTCAAATAAATATTATAATAATGAATTAGTTAGATCTCTCCTCAATCCATGGTTGACCATGTTACAACATGTGGGAATTATCCTCTCCAAAGCAATTCACCCTCATCCAAAAATTATAGTAGTATGCACCAACTAATTATCATGAAGGGGACACACCACCAAAAATAGGCATCAAGCCAATTCAAATGCCAAGTGTCCACATGGAATGTTCCCTCTAAGAATGTGCATGCATGCAACCACTCCACATGTGTGAATTATAAGGTATCTAACTCCATGGATGAATGTGCAATATGCCAAGTAGACGGGGCATCCACAAAACAATATGTGATCAATTCCTAGCCTTACCTGGCCTTGCCTTTTCTTTCCTTTCCTTTTCTTGCCTAGCCTTTACATGTATTTTCCTTGCCTTTCATTCCCTTACCTCGCCTTACCTTGCCATGCCTTGCCTTACCATGCCTTGCCTTACCATGCCTTTCCTTTACTTTCTATGCCATTTCATGCCACACCATGTCTTGCCTTGCGTTGCCTTCACTTTCCATGCCATGCATTTCCATGCATTGCCTTTCCATGCCATGTCATGCTATGCCTTGCCTTTCTTTTCCATGCCATGCCTTGCCTTTCCATGCCATGCCATGCCATGATTTGCATTAGCTTTCCATGCCATGCCATGCCATGCCATGCCTTTCCTTGCCTTGCCATGCCATGCCTTGCCTTGCCATGCCTTGTCTTGCCATGCCATGCCTTGTCTTCCCTTGAATTTCCATTCCATGCCTTGCCTTGCCATGCTATGCCATGCCTTGGTCACCTCAACACTATAGTCATTTGGATATCGCATAGCTCATATCCATGCATATACATTAAAAATTTCATATGAGAATCTTTATCTTTAATAATGTTCAATTAAGAAAATTGTGTTTATTTACATGACGCCTTGCATCTATTATACATAATTTTGAACTAGTATCCACATACCAAAGTTCCACTTTTCAATTTGCATGTTTAAACAAATCACAAAACTATCATCATCATAAACATATAACAATAAAACCAATATCCCACAACACATAAATAGATCCAGATGTATACATATCAAATGCCTATATGATTCTAACTAAACTCAACAAATAGCCTTTTCCTTGCCTTGCATTCCCTAACCTTGCCTTGCATTGCCATGCCTTTCCTTACCATGTCTTTCATTGACTTTCCATGCCATGTCATGCCATCCCATGCCTTTCCTTTCCTTCACTTTCCATGCCATGCCATGCTTTGTCATGCCATTCATTTCCATGCCTTTCCTTTCCATTCCATGCCTTGCCTTTCCATGCCATGTCATGCCATGCCTTGCCTTTTCTTTCCATACCATGCCTTTCCTTTCCATGTCATGCCATTCCATGCCTTGCATTGTGTTAGCACTCTGTAAATTTGTTTGGTTGATAAAACAAACGAAAGAGGTAACCTACAAACCAACTTTAGAGGGCTCTCTCGTGTCACTTGGTGTTTCTTTGAAAATAAATGGCTAGGTTTTGTTGTTTTGGGTTTTTTTTAAAACATTTGCTAGCAAGGAAGGGGAGGGACACCTAGGGATATGGAGTCAAACTTTTGAAAATGAATAGAAACATTGACTGGCTGATAGAACTCTCCAGAGGATAAAGGCTAAATGAGGTGATGAATCCGAGTTATAAATTGAACTTTGCATAGTGTAATAAGAAAGGAGAAAACAAGTAACTACATCAGAGCATTAATTAAATGAATCATGAATTGGTTCGGAAGAACATTACACATTTTAAATTGCTTAAGCCAAGAGCATCACAAGATTAATTCTTGGCTTTTAAACTATTCAATTTAAACAAAAGACAATGTAAATGGAATAAGAAATACAAGAAATACATACAAAGAGGGAAGATAAAACTCATATCACCACCATTAGAATATTTTCATGGAGACTTCAAAGACTTCTGCATATGTATTCTATTCAGTGTCAGAAAATTACATTCAAGTTCAAACAGCTAAATCATGCCCTTGCACTTCTGCCAACATTAATACACTTGGAACCTCTAATACTTATACAATTCGAGTTCCTTCGATTTGAAACCGATTATAATAGCTGAACTGAAATGTTTCAGCTTCTAACAACTGATTACAATAATTACAAATGACAATTTTGGTATGGGAATTGATTACAATGATTAACAAGGAAAGTGTTTTAATATCCAGTTGTCGATTCCTCTAACACTTTAGCTCCTTCCTTTGCCACTTGTTATGTTCTAGTCTTCTATCTGATCTACCATCTTCAGTGACACCTAGACATCATTTACTGGACCCTGGAAAACTACACTTTGTTTTCATTTCCTGCTTCAATTTCTCTATGTCTCCCTTTAACCCCTTGATTTCTCCTACCTTTAGGCTAACTTGTGACATAGCCTGGACAAGTTCCTTAGTGCTTGGCCCAGCGTCTGCAACAAGAGTTATAATTTCAAATTTTTTCAACAATTGTGTCTGTCCTTGTGACCAATTCACCTTTTCTTGTTCTATCTGTAATACCCTAGCCTTGTAGTTCAATGCCTCTTCTCGAAATGCTTCCTTTTCCTATTCTAGAGCAACCAATTCTATTGTTTGTGGATTCTATGTGGAAGACATTTTCAATTTATTATTTAGGCTTTGAATCAATTTTTCCTTCTCATACAATGGGGATTTCACCCCTTGGGGTCCTTCATATTCCAGTCTTTTGACCTGACTTTGCCAAGCTCTGTTGGATGCATTTTCTTTCCTCATCTTCCCTTCCAATTTTATTGCATAAGATGACAGATTTGAATTCTTCAATATTAGACCCAAGTAATCAGAATACAACATATCACTGGTATTCCTGTGGAATTTGACTTTTTCTGGAGCACTGATGTTGTCATACTTTATCTTGATTTCAAATGCTTTATCTTCGTCTACAACTGCTATATTAAAGGTCCTCTTCTCTATATCTCTTACTGTGAACATAGAAGACTTGTGTTGAGAAATATTTTCCACTTCAGGGACTAACTCCCACATCTCACCCATAGGCATATTTCCTTTCTCAACATATTGTTTTGCCAAATCTTCTTTAGATTGGTAAGTTGCTCTAGATGTCTTGTCAAATATGTCTTTTTTGCTGCTAAAAGTTCTTGATCTTCCTTCACTTTGGAGCTTGATTCCCTTCTCAACTTCTATAGTGTTGGTACCAATCTCCACCATATCCATATTCACTTGTTCTTTAGGTTCCTCTTCTTCTAGATCCACTATCTGTGGGGACTGTGCAATCTTCATCTTCTTACGAGAAATATACTGATCACTGGTGCCCATGGCCTATGAACTGCTTCTCTTGCTGTAAATAGTTACTTTGGGGACTTTGAATATCATCTTCTGAAGAGCTTGTTTTGTTTTGACTTTGTTGCAGGGTTGCCTCCACTTGATGTGTTTGAGCTGGTTGCAAGATTTCTTCCATATCAACACAAAATTCTAGATTTTCGAACTTATCAAAACCCTCAACATGTTCATGCTCATAAGGGGCCTGTTTGTTAATCAGTCTTCTCTTGGATATGATCTGATGTGGATCATATATTATTCTCTGTAGCTGTGAAAAACCAAACTCTTTGAGATTTGTTTGGATCTAAGATAAGCATGATCTAGTTTTGACAATGAAGGGTCCAATGCTAAAAGGGAATTTGAGGTAGGAGGCTTTGTGCAATTTCAGGAAATGCTCTGTCTTTGATATGATTCTTTGTCTGATTAATTCAAGGGAAAAGACCCTGGGGGTCAAAAAAATAGGCAAAATATAGGGGGATTCATGACTACCATAAACCTAGACCACTGTTGAATGCATGAACAATACCTAGTCCCCCACTCTATTTTATGGATTTGGCTGTAAATAGCTCCTCATGTCGTCCAGAACTCTAGGTAGGCTAGTGTTGAATATCAAACTATAAGCCCTGGACATGACTTTGTAGATGAATATGATCAATGTGATCCTCTTACATTCAGTTGATATGAATGTTGCTTTAGGAAATTATCTCTTATTTTTTTCCAGGAAAATCTTCAGCAAGTATGTATAATATTTGAAATGTCTTAGAGAGTGAAAATTCACTAGTTGTTTATGGATATTATCAGCTATGAATTGATCAAAACTGACACAGACTAACAAACTAGAATCTGACTGAAAAAATGCCAGCAGGAAACCCAACATGACCTCGACCACATGTTTTTCATTATCTAGACCTAAAATTTGAATCAGTAAGGACAAGACCCATTGGACCTCAATAACCATTATACTCACATTCATTGGCAAAGACATACTTTCTGAAAGATGCTCTGGTTTGAAAATTGTTTGTAAAAATAGATCTTTGACTTCTAATGGACACTCCCTGTAGACCCAAATTAGCATTTCTTCCTCGAAAGGTTCAGACACTGCGGAGAAAGACTCTAGTATGCTGAGGGCACCTCGAATTGATAGACTCTCTACCCTACACATGACCTCAGACCCCTGTTTATTTAAGATGAATTTCCCTTCCTGTGAATACTTCTCTACACACCAACCTATGAATTTAGGAAAAGGGAAAGCGACTTCGAAAACATAATGGACTATAGTAGCCTGGACTGCTTCAAGGAATGGTATCTGCTTCCCTACATGATCAGACTGATTACTTCTGGACACAAAGATGGGTGAAATGGTGATTTCAGTGTCGAACATGTCTAAATCTCGGTCAATTAGGGCTTCTTCATTTGACATAGGGCCTTTCTCTGTCATTGACGTTATGATAGGGTCCATGTGGGCAATGAAAAATCCCTAGAAATGAGCGTAAATGGCATGATCTTGGTGTAATGTTGAGCTTCACTTGAATGGGGTGGTTGCGCCAACTTTCAAATGTTCCAGTATTTTGAAAAATAATAAAATAAATGACAAGTACCCTTTATATACTTTTCTAATTTCATGGGCACGAGGAAGTGGTTTGGGGAAACCCGCTTCTCGCCCCGAAATGTACCTAGTGACGCCACGTGGTCCCGACCGAAAACCATGGTTTAGTTTTCGACCTGCTTTAAGGAATTATCCTCCATGCAAATCCTTCCCCCAAAAGATATTTGACTGTCGATCTGGAATGCTCGCGATCTACGACATATCGGGTCCCATAAACTCCACACTCCCACCAGATTTAGCCTCCTCCTACTAGATTTAGTCCCTCCCTTGGTTTATCATACTTCCAACCAATTTACCACCTCACTAAGTCTTGAAATCTCGATTTCACACCGAAATTTTAATGGTGATAACGTGGGCTCCAACTGGGGATGCTATCCTCCCAACGAAGTAGAAAAGAACGACAGACCGAGTGCCTACCCATTGGGCTTTATTTTAATCCTTCAACTAAATTTACCAACATCTTATTCACAAAACTCAAATACTACTCAGCATAACTTAGGGCCTTTGCTTCGGGCTTCAATTTCTGTCGATTCGATTCCAATTGCTTCAACTGAAAAACAAAAATGGTTATATACAATGAATGGAAAGGGTGATAGTTACTTTAAACGATATAATGTTTGATAAACCTGCCATTCAAAGGTCCTCCTCAAACGATATCTCCATCACGTTCCTGTAGCAGATAGGCATTATTTTCACGGTACGCCACAATTTTGAAAGGTCCCAGCCATAGATGGTCGAATTTCCCATGCTTTCCCCTATATTCATTTCTATCATACCATCTCAACATCAAATCCCCTACCTTGAAATCATCTTCTTTAGTATGCCTGTCAAAATCCCTTTTAATCCTGTCTTGGTGCAACTGAGAGTTGTTGAAGGCTTTCGCTCTTGTTTGTTGGACATTGATCAATTCATCTATTCTCTTTCGAGTGGCATATGTTTCAGCATCCTTCTCCTATAGAAATCTCATCACTGGAAATCCTAAAGCAGTAGGAAAAATTGCCTCTGTTCCATACACAATCTGGAAGGGTGAAGTGGCAATAGACCTTTTTGTAGTGATCCTATCATCCCATAGTGCATGGATGATGTTTTTATGCCAAGCCTTTTTGTTATCTTGCAATAACTTCTTGATAATTTTGGTTAAGCTATTATTGGATGACTAAGACAATCCATTACCTTGAGGGTAATAAGATGTGGAATGGCCAAGAGTTATATTGCAATCACCGCAAATTTTTTCCATCTTCTTGGACTTAAACAAGCAAACCTGGACAAAATATTGTTCTCCAAAAACTAAATGATAACAACATATGTGGCTTTCCTGGTGGGAACTGCCTCAATCCACTTGGTGAAGTAATCTGTGGCTATCATTATCCACTTGTGTTGAGCTGAGGACTGTGGAAGAATTTATCCTATGAAATAAAAGCCCCATTGTCTAAAAGGTGCTTCAACAAAGATGGGCTTCAAGGGAAAAGGCTGAAATTTTCTCTTCCCATCAAAAATTTGGCATTCATGATAGCTTGAAACCTCTTTGTAGACATCAGAAAAATTTCTAGGCTAATAGAACCCAACCCTCAATATCTTGTGCACAATAGTTTTCCAATAATGGTGTCCTCCACTGTCACCTTTATGGAATTATCTAATGGTCTTCTCTACTTCTCCCTCCAACAAACAACTCAACAAGATTTCTCCTGGATCCTTCCAATACAGAGATTGATTTACAATACAAAACTATTTTGCTTTTAGCTTTAAGAACCTGGCCTTGTTTTTACTCAATTCAGGAGGAGCTTGAAAATTTCTTAACACGTAAATAATATCAGCATACCATGGGGAGTCAAGGAATTTTTGAGATACACGAGGGGCCCTTTCTTCTTTTGAATCTGTTGACAAGCCAACAATGAAGTTAATTCCCAAGAGCTCACAATTTTTCTGTGCCATCAGCTTGGGAAGACCTTTCCCTTTGATCAACTTGGTAGGTTTGATCTCAAGGTCATATTCCAACAACACAGCTATCCATTTGCCCCTTTTTCCCTCAGGATCAGACCGAGTTAAAATGTCTTTCATAGAACTATTGGGCACAGAGGCAGTGGTATGAGAATGCAAGATATAAACTCTAAACTCATTTAGGGCCTTGACCAATGCATATTCATGATTTTCCATGATATCATACCTCAATGGGGAATCTCTCAATGTCTTGATATAGTATGCTATAGGCTTCTCAAAATTCTTCGCATCCTTCTATAATAAAACACCAGCAATGGTGTGCTCTGAGGAAAAATAAAACAATATAAAGTCGTCATCAAAATTGGGACTGGCCAGCACTGGGGCCTTGGTCAATGCCACTTTAATGTCTTCAAAGGATTTTCTGTCTTCAAGGGTCCACTTTATCTCACTTCCTTTCTTGAGAATGTTAGTGATATGCTTTATAATTTTATCCAGGTTAGGGATGAATATTCTTAGAAAATTCACTTTCCCCAGGAAAGATTGCACTTCCTTTTTGCTTCTGGGTGTACCAATTTTTAAGATTCCCTCAACTCTGCTGGGATATATTTTTATTCCCTCCTTTGAAATAATGTTACCAAGCAAATTCCCCTCTTCCATGCCAAAATTAGACTTCTTGGGGTTCAATCAAATGCCAAACTTCCTACACTTCTGGAAATCCCTTCTTAGATGTTTAAGATGTCCTTCATCAGAAAGTGAATACACAGTGATATCATCTAATTAGATAAAAATAAATTTATCTTTCTCATCAACAAAAGATATATCCATGGCCCTTTGAAATGTTTCTCTTGCATTGATGAGCCCAAAAGGCATCTTGGCATACATGAAAGTGCCCCATGGTGTTGTAAATGTTGTCTTTTCCTAATCATCCGAGTGCACCATGATTTGGTTGTACCCAGAGAAACCATCCAACATTGACATTTTCTGAGAACCCACCACTTTCTGTAGAATGTGATCCATACTAGGCAGTGGGTAGTTGTCCTTGAGAGACACCATGTTCAGATTTATGAAGTCTACGAACAACCTGATATCTCCACTCTTCTTTTTGACAGGCTCTGGATTTTCCACTCACTTAGAAAACCTCAGATAAACTATGATCTTGGCTTCAAACAACTTCTTTATCTCTTTCTCAATTAAGGGCAACAAGAAAGGATTGATTCTTCTTAATTTCTGTTTGAAAGGTTTATGATCTTCTTTTATTGGAATCACATGTTGAATCACCTTGGTATCATAAGCTTTTAGATCTTCATAACTCCAGGCAAAAACATCAGGGAATTCTTTCATTAAATTGATATATCTTTGCTTGACCTCTGGGCTGAGTGTCTTGGACATCTTAATGATCTTGGGATCTTCATGAGTCCCAATGTTGCAATCTTCAACATCTCCATCATTTACAATAATTTTAGGACTCCTGGCCACATCATTATTATCAAAGAGTTTCTCCAATGGGACCAGGCCTTTGGGAATGATGTTACCTTTTAGATGCATTATATCTCTACCAACAATCTGATTTTTGAAATAACCATCATTTGTGAACATAGCTGCATATTCTTCTTCACCACAATATTCCTCATCAATATTTAAATTTTCAAATCCATCCTCCATTTTGAGAAAACTTTCTATTTGTTTATCATCTTCAAAAACTTGCTAGTACTTAATATTATCAGTCATTGTTGGTCTTTGCTTGACCTCAATTTCATATACCATGTTAGGAAACATTGGAATTTTGAAAACTGAGGATGAAGTAGCTAGAGCATCAACAATCGGATTCCGACCCCTTGGAATCGCTGAGAGACTATATTCTGAAAATTTTTCAAGAAGGTCAAGCACTATATTCCTATATGCTCTTAATCTGGGGTGATTTTATTGATATATTCCCTTCACCTAATTTATGATCAACTCAGAATATCCATGAACAATTATCCTCCTATCACCCATTTCATTCAAAGTCTTCAATCCCAACACCAATGCCTCATATTCATCCATGTTTGTGCAATCAAAAGCAAGTTTATAAGAAAAAAGTTTTGTGGCTAATTTGGGGGGGTTAATCCACACACCAACTCCTACTCCCTATCTACTGACAACTCCATTGAATCTCATGTTCCACATCTCATTTTCTGCACCGTCTTGCTATTATGAAATTTTCTCAGTCTGTTGATCAGATTGGTCTTTAGAAGACATATCAATCTCTGTCCCTTTCCCTTCAAAGCACAAATCATTGAATAAAATGGAAGAACCCATCTCAGTATCCATAGAGTAAATGGGATGGTTATTCGGTTGGGCCTTGTTACTGACCATGTATTTGAGAAAAAATTCCCTGTACAATTTCCTATCTTGACCAAAGACAGGGATAGTGGTGTATGACATATCCATTTGTAGAGTCCCTTTCAACTTTGCAGCCCATGACCTAGATAACAACATGCCAAACTTGGGAGGGATACCAATAACCACTACATCCATGACCATATTCTTTGCTAGAATTTGAGACAAAGATACCACCAGATATTTGATTAGGCCCAGACACTTCACCTTCCTTGAATCAAAGGAGAAAAGATCTTTGTAAGGCCTTGTGATGTCCAGGCCCAATTGCTCCACGACCACCTTGGGCATCAGATTATGGGATGCTCCTGAATCCAACATAGCATTGTGCAGAGTCATATCATGGATCTTTAGATTGACATATAAAGGGGGGACCTCATCAACATCACTACTTTCCTCTACACATGGGCCAAACAGGATGGCAGGATGATCATCTTGTATGTTCAAAGTGTTAGAATTTTGCTCCATCTTGAACATCTTGATGATCAGATTTCTATATTCACTGTTCTTTATCAACTCGTTGAATGGTACATAGATTTTAATCTTGGCCACATCACTTTCAAAATTAAAGGAAGATGAGGTTTTCTCCACCTCTTTGATGACTGTCTCCTTTCTTGTTTCAGGTAATTTCTTCTGGGGTTCTTCCTTCTTCTTTCCTTTCTCCACATCATATTTTGCAACAGAGTCTTTTTTAGGCTAACTTGAAGAAGGTATGTTATTCTGAGCTTCTTTGGTAAGATTTCCCTTTGGAGGATTTGCAGGCACCTTTTTGTTTCAAAGATTATACTGTTTATGGAATTGAATGATGGCATTCTGCAGCCTTGTTTGGTAGTCTTATTTTTCCACTGACAACCTCTCATCATTCTCCTGCATGCATATTTCATTACAATCCATGAACTGGTCATGTTCTTATTTAGTTAAAAATAGCTATGTTTCATCACCATCACAACAATGCAAATTGTCTTCAAAATTTTCATCAAAATTCTCATTTACATAATTATTTTGAAAAGTAGGCCTTATTTGTTGATCACCCTGGTTCCTATGATCTCTTTGTCTGATTTGTGGAACTGCTGGTCTCCTCTGATTCCTGGGTGGAACATCAACTTGTTCTCTGGTGTTAGGATTATTGTCTAAAGACATCCTCACCACCAGTTTCTCCATGGTCTTCATCATCATTTCAAACCTCTCTTTTGATGACTGTGAGGTTGAAGGTTGTGCCTTATCTAGAACCTTGTTCATGTCCCTGCCAAAGTTAGATTTGATATTTCCTGAGGCCATTAGATTTACTTCAACTTCTATTGCATCACTCATCATATCATCTAATGAAGTAGGTATTGTTTCCCTCAACAACAAAGAAAATTCACTTTCAAAGGAATCAACATATCTAGGTTGAACAACTCTAGGAGGGGATTTTACTTTAGTAGGAATTGAATTATAAAATTTGATAAATCTTGTTGAAAAATCCTGCAATGTTTCATCAGGTGACCTTGTCATTTTGTTATACAGAGTTAACAACTTAAGGGGGTTTTTATTGTCACCCCACTTTGCAAGAAAGCTTGTTTCAAAGGCTTCAACATTTAGGATACATGTTGTTGGGAGAGCTCTGAACCACTTTCTGACTTCTCCCGCAAGACTTTGTGCAAACAACCTCATTTTTGCATCCTCAAAATCTACTTCTTCCAAGTCTATAAAATCATTGAACCAGTCTAGATGTTTTTGGGCTGACACATTGCCTTCAACATCATACAACTTAATCCTCAGATTATACTCCTGGGGAAAATCATGCAACTAAGCAGGTAGAACAAGAGAGGAAAACCCAGTTTTCATGGTTGCTGTAAGGACTTGAAGAGGTTGTTGGTTCTGAGTATGAATCAAAAGAGGTTTTGTAGAGTCAACTAAAATTAAATCTTGGAACCTCTTCGTATCAAAGATGATCTCATTCAAACAAGACTCGGATTTAGTTCTGAACAGAGTTTGCTCAAATTTCACATCAAAATCAAGGTCTTCAATGCTTGTTACTCCATCTTTGGGAAAGGATAGATATTTGTCTAAACAAAAAATTGGGCTTATTGGCTTTTCTTTTCTTTTGTGTACAATCTTCCCAGGATCAAGCACATGGATCACTACTTCTGGGTCTGGGTTTCTCCTGGTATGAATTCTCTTGGGAGCTAGATTTCTAGCTCAAACTACTTTATGCTACTGGTCTCTTTGTAATGGAGTTGCTAGGGTAAATTTATTCTCAACCAATAAGGTGTTTGATTCACTGTCACCCTCAGGAATCAAATCTGAAGCTTTAAGTCATTCTTTTCCCAGGGAAGATTTCACTTTTGATCCCCAACAACAACGCCATAATGTTATCACTCTATAAATTTGTTCAGCTGATAAAACATACGACAAAGGTAACCTACAAAAAAAATTTAGAGCTGGGTACTAGCCTTCTCAACTCAGAGAGGGCTCTCTCATGTCACTTTGTGTTTCTTTAACAATCAATGGCTAGGTTTTGCTGTTTTGGTTTTTTTTTTTATAAATTTGTTGGCAAGGAAGGGGAGGGACACTTAGGTCTATGGAGTCAAACTTCTGAAAATGAACAGAAACACTGACTGGCCGATAGAACTCTCCAAAGGATAAAGGATAAATGAGGTGATGAATCTGAGTTATAAATTGAACTTTGCAGTGTGTAAGAAGAAAGGAGAAAACAAGTAACTACATAAGAACATTGATGAAACAAATTCTGAATTGGTTAGGAAGAACATTACACAGTTTAAATTGCTTAAGACAAGAGCATCACAAGATGAATTATAGGCTTTTAAACTATCCAATTTAAATAGAAGACAATGTAAATGGAATAAAAAAAACAAGAAATATATACAAAGAGGGAAGACAAAACTCATATCACCACCATTAGAATATTTTCATGGAGACTTCAAATAATTCTACATATGTATTATATTAAGCTTCATACAATTACATTCAAGTTCAAACAAATAAATTGTGCCCTTGCACTTCTGTCAACATTAATACATTTAGAACCTCTAATACTTATACAATGTGATATCCTTCAGTTTGAAACCGATTAAAATAGATGAACTAAAACGTTTAAGCTTCTAACAACGTATTACAATAATTACAAATGACAGTTTTGGTATGGGAACCGATTACAATGATTAACAAGGAAAGGGTTTTATGATCCAGCTGTCGATTCCTCTTACGCTTCAACTCCTTCCTTTGCCACTTGTTCTGTTTTGGTATTCTATCTGATCTTCCATCTTCAGTGACACCTCGACATCATTTACTGGACCCTGGAAAGATGCACTTTGTTTTCATTTCCTGCTTCAATTTCTCTACGTCTCCCTTTAACCCCTTGATTTCTCCTACCTTCAGGCTAACTTGTGACATAGCCCGGATAAGTCCCTCAGTGCTTGGCCCAGCTTCTACAATAGGAGGTACAACTACAACTTTGTTCAACAATTATGTCTGTCCTTGTGACCAATTCACCTTTTCTTGTTCTAGCTGTAATACCCTAGCCTTGTATTTCAATGCCTCTTGTCGAAATGATTCCTTTTCTTGTTCTAGAGAAACTATTTATGTTGTTTATGGATGTTATGTGGCAGAAATTTTCAATTTCTTATTTAGGCTTTAAATCAATTTGTCCTTCTCATCCAATGGGGATTTCACCCCTTAGGGGCCTTCATATTCCAGTCTCTTGACTTGAGTCTGCCAAGATCTGCTGGATGCATTTTCTTGCCTCAACTACCCTTCCAATTTTATTGCATAAGATGACAGCTTTGAATTATTCAAGCTTAGATGTTAAGAACCAAATATCAATATAGCATAGAAAAACCTCAAAATAAGTACTCAACGCCTTGAAAAAGAGATAATTTCAGATAA